>JAECUM010034341.1:0-14089 GCA_016617855.1 Megalonaias nervosa
AAAATTCTGCAGGCGCCCATGGATCCGCTTCTCCAAGTGGTTTCATATGTGACTTATTCCACATTTTTAAAGTTAGTATTGTCGGCCTGATTTGTTCTTTACGAACATATTTCTTGCAGATAGGATATATGTCGGCGCCGATATCTAACTGGAAACGCACTTCACAATTGTTTACATTCATTAATGCAGAAATTCTACTTTTCTGACTGGTTTCTATGGCATTAGGCCAATTTTCATCATTGTCTGTTTGTTCTTCGTGCGTTCTACCAGCACTAACTAAATGGATTTTCTTGCATTTCACTTTGAAATGATTTCTTCCTTGGCACACGTCGCATGTTTTGCACCATGCCTGACATTTTTACTTCTTAAACTCGTGTTTGCGTCCGCAGAAGTTGCATTCCTTAAGTGAAACTCTATCTTTACCCTGAACTGGTGAGGACAGTTTATTTCGTAAATTGTCAATCCCGGGTTGACTGTTAGTATCTCTTTTCCTTTGGCTTCGCGTTTGTGCTTTATTTCCTTGAGTTATTTTATTCACAGTCTGACTGCTAGAGCCTGCTTCCTCAGTTCTTTTATATGTTTATTTGACTGCTCAAATGCACGACACATTTATATCGTTGTGTCCAGGTTTAACTTGTCTTTTCTGATTAAAAGTTCCTGAAGTTTTCCCGTAACTGTGAACACTATTTTATCTCTTATCGTTCTATCTTTCTTGCTGAAATTTCATAACGAAGCTCTCGCCCTAAGCTCAGTTAGGAAACTTTCGAAAGGTTCTTGGTATAGTACATTTCAGAACCCAATGTGATTGCAGGACCTCATTTTTTCTGGGTTACAATATGCCTTAAGTTTTTCAAGTACCTTGCCAAATTTTTTTTTTTTTTTTTTTTTTTTTTGCCAAATGCGTCCCATACAAATTCATCATAAATATCCAAATTATGCGGTCTGCACAATGCAAAATTATGGCCGTTTGTACCTCATCCTCTTTATCAGTTGCTCCACTTGCAGTTAGGTAAATCTGCACTTTTGTTTTCCAATGCTTGAAGTTTTCTGAAACGTTCGCATCGATTGCATTTAATATTGGCGGTAAGCGGAATACGCTTATGAGACCATCAGCCATGTTATAGTTGGTTTTCCCGCCACTGGACCAGTAGTAGGTGACACTGTGGAGAAGCTGATTCCATGGTCACAGCTTCACACATTACTTCGGCCAGGCATACCCACCAAACCACAGTAGCAGCCTACTTCATCCTGCAGTATCAAACAAATTACTGATACAGATAAACTATGCCAAATAGAGAAGACCATTCGGATTTCACAGATAGAAGTGAGAACATTTCATCAGAACAACTCTATTTTCAATATTGGCCATTAGTTCTTGAACTACAACTTTGCAAACTCCAGCTCGTTGAATCAATTCGGGAAACACACTTCACAAAGTATATGGAATGACGTATGCAGCTAATGCCATAGACAATTAGCTGAGATCATACCAACTACGCACGATCGATTTCTGTTCACGTAAGAGATATATGTTCCTTACCAGAGAAACACTCAATAGAATACCAAGAGTTTTACAAATGACAGTTTGTGTCACACATAGTAAAGAGGCCATTCGCTGATATGGTCTTAGATCAGACCTATGACTCGGTCAACTCCGTAGTGAAATGGTATGGGGGTGGAGTGGGGCTGACAAATAATCATTCGGCACTCAGCCCTTGGATGTTGGCATGACCGAACGTATCAAAGATGATTCGGGACTTTGAAGAGGCCACAAGCACCAAGGAATGTAATAAACACCACGAATAAGCACTAGGTGTACAAGAGCACTTTCCCAAGGAGATCTCATCCCTAGTGACCGTTCCTGACGACATAAGAAACACTTTTAGAGAGGACAATGGCGATCTCCTAACTTTGGATTCTACGGGCATAATGGATTTTGATGAAGTGGAGACTGTTAAAGCTGTTTACAAATTGGGTCAGAAACCATATGCCACTTGTCAAAGAGAAATTTGTGGAGCGATCCAAAGCAATTACAGAACCAGTACAAATGAACAATTATTTTCGAGAAAAGAAATTTCCGCGCAAGGAGAAGACTGAGGTTGCAGCATTGAACGATGGCTGTGCTTTATTCTTCAGATTTATAATAACATGCCGTACCGAGAAGTAAATCTCGAAGCGTCTCTCAAGCAAGGTGAAATGTGATCTAGCAACCTTGCAAGGCTTCTTGAAGCTCCTGAGGCAAAAGCATAACCTTGCAAATCCACAAATAACTGAAGTGGCACATGATGGTTTCGTGATTGTTCAAATGCTGCCATCAGGACCCTCATAAACATTTAAAGATTAAATCAACAGTGTGTTCCTATCATATATGTGCAACATAGAACATATGGACAGGCTACACATAGCATGGGATCCTTACATCTCAGAGAGAGGATACAAATATTTCAGGAGGGTTACTCTTATATCAAGTGTGCCCAGTAACTGGCACACCTTCCTCCGTGTCAATAACGACCAAACTGAACTCTTTCCTCTGCTAGTGGAACAAGTTACATGAATAGAAAGACAAGAAAACGATGACAAAAGTCGCATTGAAAAATGCGCACACGAAGAAGCTGACATACACTTGACTCTGCATCTATCAGGTAGCGCACACAGTGGGCTGGGTACCAAGTGTTTATGGCCAGGACATCAAATACAGATGAGGTTGTCGTCATGTTGTCCAGCTGCACAACATTCCAGTAGCTGTTGGGCTGGTATCCTTTGGTGTGGACAAAATTACAGATACATTGCATTACATGAAACTGCAGCCATCTAGGGCCCAAAGAAAACATTTAACAATATTAGGTGCACTCTCCGGGAGTGATATGACCTTGTTATTTGTTGGGAAAAGCAGAGAATCAGCTTGGGACACATGGAATGTATTTGAAGATATTACAGAGGCATTTCAGAAAGTGGAAGAAGCCCCAACACGTATCCATGATAATACTATGGTGCTACTTGAAACGTTTGTGGTAGTCCGGGTACTACAAAGAGATCCAAGCCCAGTCAGCAGGAAAGCAAAGTGGATAACTTTTGCCCAAGCTGAAGAAAAGTTCTACGGAGTGATATATAGTAATTGTAAGCAGGCCTCGAGTTCAATGACCTTTGCGAATGCGAAGGGAACTATTTCCAGGATCAAATGACCTTGTATAACGGCAGTAGTAGCATGGTTTAATTTACAAAGTGAACATATGCCATACACAAAGCAACTATGTAAATTTGCAATGGATGTTTATGTATTGTGGAGGAGTTAAAAGGTTGTTGACTTTACTTTTGTGTATGCCAAGACCTGTACAGAGGATAATATTTTCGACTAGGTGTAATATTTGAATCGTATTTTCACACTTTGAAAGTTGCGTTTTACGTGTATTTTAATTATGTATAATGAACCTTCAGTTTTGATACAAAATCTGTAGGAAACGTTAAGTGTGATTCTATACTTACCCTTAGATCTTATGTGAAGGACAAAAATGAACTTTAGTTCCTTGCAAACGATTGATGGAACTTTATCGTTAACACGAAAAACGAATATTGTATTTACGTCCTATTCCTAA
The DNA here is from genome assembly GCA_016617855.1 of Megalonaias nervosa. Lineage (NCBI taxonomy): Eukaryota > Metazoa > Mollusca > Bivalvia > Unionida > Unionidae > Megalonaias > Megalonaias nervosa. Next base: position 3,594 of record JAECUM010034341.1, read on the forward strand.
ACTCACCAAGATGTCACACTTGCAAAAAAAATTAAAATCGTTATTGGATCGAAAAACTTTATGAAAACAGAAAAAAGTAAAGCTACGGAGAATTAGTTATAGCAACGTCTTCAACTCTTTCTCCAGCAAACTTTAAACGAGACGGCTGACCTACTCTGAGAGGTTTTAAGAATGTCATGAAAAGCAAAGAAAAGCACAACATCAATAAAGATAATGGCAGAAACAGCCACAGGGATGGAAAAAAGAAGAAGAGAAACAAAATAATTGTCCCAAATTTCGTCTGCTCCTTTCTTCATGCTACTGTGACAAACATGTTGACAAATTTCCCTTCTCCTAGACGAGATAAAATAAAAGATTGGGTCAAAAATATAATGTTGACAACCTCTTCAGCAGTTGATAAAACGAAGAAAGGAAGACAGAAGCGGAAAAAAGACATTAAGAAAAAAATGACCAATAAATAAGAGCAAAATCGAACAATTGGGTGACTTGTTGAGGAGCAGCAACAAAAAGCAACCACATGGATACACATTTAACCAGCACAGCCTACAATCCTGCTCATGTAGCAGGCCACAAAGGAATTCAAAAATTACATCGTGCAGCTAAAACTAAACTCAAAGGGTTACGTCTGCAAGATATACAATAACGATTGCAAGAACAATCGACGTAAGCTTTACACAAACCCATTCGACGAATATTTTCCAAAATCCAAAAATGAAACTAAAGTATCGGAAATCGATCATCAACAGGAACTAAATTTAGCCGATGTATATCATTGAGCGTTGTACAGTCGAGGTTGCAGATAGTTGTTTTGTGTCACTAGCGTGATTCCAAATCGGCTTGGGTAGTTCAATTGACTTCTAAAGCAAGTTCAGAGTTTGTGTGAGTTTTAAAACTTGTATTGAAACAATATGGTCGACACTCTCTACAATGGAAAAAAGAACCACATCCAAATCAAAATCAATGTGGACAACGTTCCTACATGATCGAGAGAAGGGAAACATACAGCTGGAATGGACTCATAAATAAGTAATTTTCCATTGCCGGTCCGTGTTTGTCCAAATAGATCTATTTCCTCAAATACACCTTTAATCACTTCCTCTGGTACATAGTCATACTTTCGATAATAAACTTACAAGGTATCCTTTTGAAGTCAACTGACCCACCATTTTCGGCCGATGTACAAAGCACCTTTGTTACATACTTTTGGTTAGTTGGCATTACATGCTAAAGGAAACAACTATGAAATCCAATAGATGTCGCTAGTACAATGCACTGAAGTATCTGATCGATCCGCCAAGGTGTAGATAGGGTTAATATATTGGAACCATGGTTAGCGAAGTTGACCATCAACCAAGTCCTCAAACTGTGTCGTAGGTGTTTATATTAAGGTTTGTTACATCAGAATAACTCATCAGTAATTAACATCAGTCTTAGTAGAATCAATTTAAGCTGCGTTTCAGTTAATATTTGAGACAATTTATTTATTTACACTATTCACTGGAATTACAAAGTGCCCATTGATTTAGGATTAAACCACAATTCTGGAATTATTGTGAATCCATTCAAGGGCATTTTGGATAATATCATTGCGATACATCAAGACTCTTGGCACATTAGCGTATTCGTATCCAAGGTGATGGTCAATTCGTAGCCATTATTGTACAAGGTCAAGTATGCCGCATTGTCACTTTTACCTCTCCCTTTCTAATTACCACCCTCCCATCTATTGTCTAATAAACTGTTTCTACCTTAAAAAATTGCATGAATAAAGCATATCCGTGCACAAAAGTGTCAAACAGTGATAATTATTTGTATTGTTTTCACTGAATAATAGCATCTATGGAAAAAAATATTAACAAAAATTCACATTGCCAGTAAAAAGATAAAGAAAACTTTGTCCAAGTTTAAATAAGTGAATAAGTCCTTTCTTTTTGTAATCGCTCCATTCGACAAAGATTTCCATTTTTCTTACCTTTAATTAGTAATGACTAACATTGCTGAAACAAGTACAATTGTTGATCCACTTAAAGTAACTAGAAATTTTGTGATCTTTTAATAATGCGTTGCAAGCAGATAAAACAGTATTGCTTGATTAAGTCTGTCTTCTCCAAGGACCAATACTGGTTTTAATTTTCATCTGAATTAATTGCCCATAATTGTTTCTTTTTTGTTTAATAATAAAATATAATTCATTGCATATAACTCTAAATTTGCCTTCTGGTCGTGGTACTAAATTATTAGCGCCTGAGTAAAAAAAAAGAATTTAAATTTCCGAAGATAAAGTAAGTCCCCAGTAAGCAAGTGAGGTAAATACAGTATTAATGTCAGTTAATTCTTGACACATCTCTGAATCAGAAGACTGCTGGATAACAAAGACCTTGTGTAATTATTTCAAAGTAAAACAAAACAAAGAAATAATCCCAACATGTGTGAAACTGAACTAAACTTAATAGCTTGAACTTACGAGACATCTGAGGATTTGAACATTATCTGTGAACCTTAGCATTTCAAGTATGATTCTTGTTAAAGTTATAAATATATGCATTACACGAAAGCATTAAAATATAAAGACAAAATATTTATTATAATAATAGTAGTATGGTAAATTTGATATATAGGTATCTTCGTCAGTGTGAAATTTTGTTGGCTACTGCAGACTGAAAGAATGATGATAATATGATGGTGTTGGTAGTGGTAGTGATTATATTTGTACTCGAATGGGGGAAATGATGATAATATAATGCTGTTGGTAGTGGTGGTGATTATATTTGTACTCGAATGGGGGAAATGATGAAATTTTATATGATTTGAAATTGCAGTTTGAAGAATCCAACACTGCTGGCAAGGTTTATAGCGGCTTTACTGGTGTGTGTTAGTACAAATTAATGTTGTGTATGACGTGCTATGTATGGTCTCTATGTTAATATTGTATACTTGATGCCTACTTTCTTTTTACAAGGTCATGTAGTATTATCCTTTAATTGTGTTCCTATTATTATTATTGTTATTATTATTATTATCTTACTTTTCATTTATATTTAGCATTTACTTCACTAACATGTAGATTCCGTATGCATTGATCGTTCGTGTAATCATCTTTGTAATTTTGTAAGCCACTACCTATCTATATACCTATACATCCCTCCATCTAAACACACACACACACACACACCTTTGAAATCCATGTCTTGTTTGATTCTAAAACTGAGATTTCTTGCCATTTTTTAACATTCAGTTTTTTTTTTCTTTCTGTTATGCCGTGAGATGCCTTTTGTACACATTTTGTGTAGTTTGAAGTTTTGTATTATATTTGGACAGGGAGAGAAATTGTCTTCAACCTATCGATGGTGTTCTTTTCTATCAAAAACAATTCATTTTATTAGTGCAGTAAAGTAGCTATTTTCATGTTCATGATATCACCATGAGTTAAAACATATACAAAAATCAGATAAACACAAAGGAATAAAGATAGAGACAGATTAATCAACAATGGCAAAGCTTAAATTTAAGTACGTATTGTTCTGATGACATAAACATTGCATATATTATTAGATTAGAGTGCTTCATCTTTTAATTAAAGTCACATTTTGTCTCCTTACATTTTAAAAAAAAAAAATGTTTTGCTATAAACGGCAAAAATTTTTCATGTAAGCGCAAATATATAAACTTGCGCGATCATGTGTTCTCGGCGAATTGTCCAAAGATAATCACTGTCACCAGAACAATACCTGAAATCAAACATGTAACAGTTTGAAATATACATCATTCTGAAATATGTAGGAACTATATTTTTATATGATCTTGGTGGTTACAGGTTTACGTCGATGTGTGTAATAAACGACTATAGCTTTGGGCACGAAACGACCAACGCATTGGGTACGAAACGACCATTGAAACGAATCATTTTGGTAAGGAACGACATGGGTACGAAATAACTGTTCCGCTCTAATTAAGCATGCAATATAAAAATATTATAAAGGCAACCAAATTTGGGAAAGTCCTGCATATAAAAATAATAATTAGATTGTCACATTATACAAGACTATTGTCGAGTAATGCATATCACATGTAAAACACGGTGGGAATGTTGGTATTATGTAACAGGTCAAATTTTGTCCTCCAAATAGACAAACGATCGCTATGGACTCGCCCCCCCCCCCTCCAATTGGAGTTATCATGCTTCTCACGCTCAACTTTATATCGTGTGAGGCATATTCCTGTACACCGATGCTCTCTAATGATGTTTCACTTAAAAACAAACAGAAAACCTCTTATACAATTTGTTTCGAGAGACAGACAGACAGACAGAGCTTCGGCAGCATCAGCAGCAATTTGGAATTCCAACTTGATGCGCGCAGTATCTCAAGAAGTGCCTTATTCCAATTTGTCACCCAACAAAACAAATATAGGAAATATCGCCCTGACGTCATAGAGCATGATCACGTGGGGGATTCCCTAGTCTGGTTGGCAGAAAGACAATAGGCTTACTCAACATTCGATTGAATACGCTTGTTTAACAGTGAAATTTATTGCAGTAATCATTGATCAGGATAGGTCTTCATACAAAGACATGCAATTAAAGCACTTCAAAACCAATACACCCACCCACATTAAAAAAAAGTTTCCACGATGGAACCACGATAAGTTGTATCGTTTTGTCGTTGATAATGAGTAAAACAACATAAAACAATTCTTTCTCAAGCTGTTTATGCATATAATCTTTTATAAACAAAGGAACTGTAAAGTTCAATGATAAAACCTGACAACAACATGCATCACCTTCTCCTTATTCTGCATCATGGGTTTATGATGATGATGATGATGATGACGAGAAACGGTTAATTGTCCATAGCTATTACATGCTAAGGAAACGAGGCTAGCCAAGTTTCCTTTTGATGAAAATTTATGCGAGTGGCATATCACTGATAAAGCATACATACTCTACAAATATTTTATTTACATCAAATGCTAATACACATATTTGCCCTTTGAAATGAAAGCAGAAAGGATTGCGATGAAATTGTGTATCCTGTTAAATTCATTTAGAAAACAGGGCAGCCGTCACCGCCAAAATTACATTAATCAGATGATGTAGTGTGAAATCAAATGATTTAACCTAGCAAATGAAACGATACATCCAGATTCCAAATGATGTGGTGTCATATGAAATGATTTAACGAACAAAACCGAATGATGAATTTAGATTCCAAATGACGTGGTATTAAATGAAACGATGTAGTGTGAAATGAAATGATTTAACCCAACAAACGGAATGATGAATTCAGACTCCAAATGATGTTGTGTGATATGAAATGATGTAGCGTGAAATGAAATGATTGAATAAAAAAATAAAAAAATAATAATAATGAATTCAGATTCCAATTGACGGGGTGTTAAATGAAATGATCTGGTATTAAATAAAATGATTTGAAGAACAAAACGTAATGATGATATCTGCTTCCAAATGACGTGGTATTAAATAAAATGATGTACTCTAAAATGAAATTATTTAACTCAACAAATGAAATCATGAATTTAAATTCCAAATGATCTGGATTAAATAAAATGATTTAAAGAACAAAAGGGATTCATGGATTCTGAATCCAAATGACGTATTATTAAATACAATTACTTAGTATGAAATGAAATGATTTAGCCTAACAAATGAAATGATGAATTCAGATTCCAAATGATGTGGTATTACATGAAATGATTTAAAGAACAAAACGGATTGATGAATTCTGATTCCAAATGATGTGGTATCAAATGAAATAATAGAGTCTAAAATGAAATGATTTAACCCCAAAAATGAAATGATGCATTCAGATTCCAAATGATCTGGCGTTAAGTGAAATGGTCTGAAGAACATAATGGAATGATCAATCCATATTCCAAATGACGTGGTCTTAAATGAAATGAAACGGTCTGACTCGAAACAGCGTTACAATGTAAATCATCTAGCGTAAATCCAAACGAACACATGGGGTCGCTGTTATCTATGACGTATGAGTTCAGCACGCCTAAACGAATAATCTCCAGGCGTATTTACAGCATTCGGCTGAGATTTTTGCAGACGACATTGGACAGCAAAGGTAAGTGTTTCTTTTCGTATGATATAAACATGAACTATGTTTTCCAATCAGCATAAAGTGACTTTATCCACATTAATGAATGTGCGTGTATATTTTTCTTTTTTAAGTTCTGCCCTGTACTGCGCGAGTTTCCAACTCCAACAAAGCTAGAACTATCAACTAAAGAGATTAAATCTGGATCTTATTTGATCAGTATTAATTACCATGTTTAATGACCTTACGTAGCATACACGCTAAGCCCAAAATTTGTTGCCCGCCACTTTTTGTATATATTACATTACCGGCCGTACGTGCATACGCATTATTCGTCCAAGGTCTATAGGTTATCAATTCTTCTCGCCCCCATATTAGTGTTTGTTTTTTTATTTTCTTTTACCTCCAGGAGAGCGAATATAATTTTTATTAGAATCCCTTATTCACGAGTTTAGTGCATTTGAAACACCCCACTCTGCTATCCAAATGTATTGAATTTTTTTTTTTTTTTGGGGGGGGAGGTAGTCATATATTTTGAAAGAAATTAATACGTGGACAATAAACATTTGCCCCCTTTGGAGTGTGTTATGACGAAAAAGAAGCACGGATCATGCTTGAATATACCCAAAATTTAGCAAATGATGTTTGAAAATATCAAGGAAAGGCGATTGATTCTATCAGAATTAAAAACAAAAACAACAGCATCAACGATTTTTAAGTGATAGCACGTAGCCCTTAGGGTATAAACGCTCTCTCTCTCTCTCTCTCTCTCTCTCTCTCTCTCTCTCTCTCATAGAACGGTCTAAGCTTTGGCCTTCTGCTTTCTGTTGACTGCTGGACCAATGCTAGATTTTACCTGCTATCCATCGATTTAAGTAGCATCTATTTGGTATTTATTTGTACCTAGTTCAATTGCCTGTCCTAGGACGGGAGTGATAAAAGTAAGTTTCAACATAAAAAAAAAATAAAAAAGTAAACCAAAAAAATAATTAATGGGATGAGCGAGTTTAAAAGATAGTTTGAATTTAAAAATACAAGAAAAGGTATTTTAAAGATTGCGACCTCTTGTTTGGCAGCCTGACACATAGAAAAATAAATGTGGGTATTAATATATTAAAGCTAGCAATTGCTCGTTCTAGGACTGGAGTGGTACATTTTCAAGATAAAAATAAAAAAAAATTTAAAAAGTAAAGACAAAGTGGGATGAGCGAGTTTAATGGAAAGTTTGAACATAAAAATAGCAAAAAGGTATTTTAAAAATTGGGATTCCGCCGCGAGTTACGAACTCTCGACCTATTGTTTTGCAGCTGGGACACACAGATAAATGTGAGTGTTTATATATGAGACTTGGTTAATTGCCCGTCCGAGGACGCGAATATACAAAAAAAAAAAAATTAAAATAATTTTTTTTTTAAAAAAGGGATGAGCGAGTTTAAAAGAAAGTTTGAACATAAAAATACAAACAAGTTTTTAAACAAATGGGATGCCGCCGCTAGTTTCGAAACTGGCGATCTCTTCTTTGGTGCCCAGACACATGTGGGTGGTTATATTGAAGATTGTATGCACTCGCGATATTTCCCTGGAGAATGAGAACGCTTTCATGGATATGAATATGCATTTCTCAAAATTCACTAAAGGGTTTACTGTCCATGGAACTGAAAGCTCTTCATTTTGATTTATATTTTCGTCATAAGTTTGAAAAATTTCGCGAAAAACTTAAAAACACAGTTTCTTTCTTTCTTTCCATGAAAAGATTTATATAGGAGGAAGGACAGAATCACGAGGATTCCATGTATTAATGTAAATAGTTATGTATCGAATCGATATGTGTTTATATACGTATGTGTGCGTCTTTTGTGTATTTTTAGGTCAGTCGCTGCTGTCCTGTCACTGTATAGTTTGGAAAGCAGATATCTTTGAGTATGAAGATAATTACATTGTCCGGCAATTTAAAGAATTTATTTTGTCTTACATGCGAAGCAAATTTGAGGTATATGTATCACTTTTCTACTTTGATGTCATTGACAGTGCGAACAAGAAGAAATAATAATAATAATAATAATAATAATAATAATAATAACATGTTATGTCAAAAGTACCAAATTGTCCTGGCCACAACAGCAATGCATTCCAAGACGAAAGCATACGATCAAAATTGATACGAACCTTGTGCATGGAACATTTGTGCAACGAGTTGTAGCAATTGGCATAATGGTTAAATTATTCTTTTGTAGTTTCTATTTCTGTCCACATTTCATCTTCTTTATCAGCCAAAATTTTAGTCTTTTATCTTCCAATATATAAAACCTAGTACCAAAATAATAACTTTTATATTTTATATGAGTATCTAGTTTGACTGAATTATCAATGTCAGGTAGTTTTATAATTCCATTTCAGTTTTCCATCTTCATATTATTTCTGGTGCGTCTACATTTTTAATAAAATCGACGATGGAACTATTATAGTGATATATGGTTTTGTAAAGTTCCTCTTAAATTGTGAAAACAGAAAATATTTTACGAGACTCATAGAGACATGATACTGAGATAATTCAGACAGAAGAAAAGAAATTGATTCCATTGCTGTCTTTCTTTCGATGTATGTTTCATCACTGTAATGACTTCCAGATTTGTAAAGTGGTATGTGATGAGCCCTTTGAAAGACAAACGGTCCACATCTTCAAATAGATCAAACAAATCAAAAACGTGGAAAGTGTATCAACAATTAGCATCTCTTGATACTTTAAGTTTGGGTCTATATGAAGTGTTACAACTCTATTGTGTTAACCTAAGTAACAGAAACAAGCGAAACCATTAAGTTTAAGAAAAGCTAACTTTGTGCACCATCAACAGATCAATTATGTCAAGTAAATTCTTGTCCTTCTTCTTCGTCTTCTTCTTCTCATTATTATTATTATTATTATTATTGGTGAACGTGGTTTTTGTGCTGCTGTTGTCTTTAATTTATTCTCTTCATATTGCTTTATTGCGGTACTGTACACCTAAGAGCTGTTCTCCGCCTTTTTTTCTGACATGCCTGGTGGCACCACAAGTTATGTCAGAAAAAAGGCGGAGAACAACTTGTTGATCCAGGTGGTGATAAATAGTGACGGTGATTGTATTGTTATTGTTATTGAAGAATAACTCCAGTAGAGATCTATACCTTTTTCATATATTTTATTAAATAAAATATGTATATATGTCACCAGTATCGCATGTGCAGGAGCGCACTCAGCAAATATATTATGAAAATTAGAGCGATAGATGCATTCCAATCAATATGTAAGGTATGTAAAGCAAGTATGACTTAAAACGAGATGAGAATAATGTTAGCGTACGACATGAAATTAATATTACGTATGCATATGAGTGACATCATACGTGATAATGCTTGTACAAGAATTTTTTTGAAAGTGGAAAGACTTAGTTTCTAATGATTCTACGCCCAACTATATAAATGATATGTTCAGTAAAAGGACAAATAATGCCAATACAGTTTCTAACCTATCGATACTACGCTCTATATCAAATTATAACTTTCTTCTTCCTAAGTCCAAAATGTAATTGTATAAAAATAGTTTGGCCTTCTTGGGTCCAATCATTTGGAACTGTCTACCTATATATATGTTAAAAAAGCATATTCAGTGCCTTTCTTTCGTCAGAGGTGTTTGAAATGGGATTTTATTATATAAAATGTCCCTGGGCGTTCACCCGTGTGTGTGTGTGTGTGTGTGTGTGTGTGTGTGTGTGAATGAAAAACCTTTCATTCATGCATGGTGGTGTACACAATGCTGTGTGTGCTGTGTTCACACTTAATTGTTCCTGTGTATATCAATCATTATACCTTTTCTGTATGATATGTTTCTCAGCTGAATTTTATATATTTGCCTGTACATATGTAGATAACTGAGGGACACAAAGAAAATTAGTTTTTGTAGTAATTGTGTCACCCTCATCAAATAAGAACTTTCATTATTATTATTATTATTATTATCATTATTATTATTATTATTAAATACAAAGAGAAATTAACATTATAACTAATATATCAAAATCAAGCGTGTCTTTGGTAGCAATGATCAACGAATAAATCTCTGAGACAGACTGAGAATGCATTGTATATATTTTTTTTAAGATCCTATTGCTTGGTTGATTGCTATTTAATGTACACTGCTGGTCCTTATATTTGATGACACTCTTGTGGGATTGTTGCGTCAGGCTCAGGCGTACTTTGGCTGAAACACTGAGATTCCATTGATTCTGAAATTGATTTACTGGCATTTGCGGGGTGTGATACAGCTGTACACAGGTGTTTTCAATCTGAGAGAAGGGCGCATTTATATTAAATTGTAGGGGGTGTGTTTCATTAGTTTTCATGAGCTGACGTCTATTGCGACGATAAATGGTACCATCTTTGGTGCGAACTGTGTAT
>JAECUM010034342.1:0-10863 GCA_016617855.1 Megalonaias nervosa
TATATATATATATATATATATATATATATATATATATATATATATATATTCACGTGGGTTAGTTTCATGGTGAGGGTGAACGATTTTGTGTGAATAATATTTCCTCGTGTACCTGAACAGCCGATCTCAAAATAAAATTTATTACTGGATTGAATTTCGTAGACATTCGTTGGCCAGAAAATAAATAAACTGAAATCGACCACGATTATTTCTAATTTACTGTGGAATGTGAAAACGTTAGATTTTGAGATTCCTCGATGATTCGGATTACCGCACTCAAATTGCATCATTATGACCTTGTTCCAACCTTGTATGATATGAGCTCATTGCTATGTGGGTCAGGGCTCTGGTTGATGTGCCGTTACTACGGGGCACGGGTTGGATGAATTTAGATTCTGTAACTGGTAAGATTGTGTTGGAGTCCTGATGAACAATTAAATCTAATTACATCAGTAGCAGTAGAAATGCAATCTCTGTTTTGTGTCGATATAACGCTGAAAAGCACACAAAAGTTTCCTGAAAGGAATAACATCATCAAGGGTGTTTTAAGTTTATTTAGTAAAGATTCTAATTCTTAATCTTTACCTGGAACATTACTTGTCCTGATGAGAGATTCTTGATTATTTTACTACAATGCTAATATCAAACACCCATATCCTCTTTATTTAAGCAAACTGTCAAAAAACGCCATGTGGGAAGATCATTACAAAATAAATAAACCACTATTCTTTTCCCAGACAAAGTTTTATCAGCATATCCATATTGAGTCAATAGTGTCATGTTTACGCGAGATGATTAATTGCTCATATTCTTATCCGAAATAAAACCGTACCTGCCATGTTTGAGATAGGAAACAAAATTTTTAAAATCGTTAATTCAGATGAAATGTAGAATTACAAACTTAGAAAGTTCACCTCCTATTTTACCATGCATTGTCTTTCCACTGTATGTTTCCACATAACGTTTTTTTCGACAGTTTCTATTCGGGAACAAATATTGCAATAAAGGTTATTCTGCCAAAACACCATAATGAAAATTAGATTTAAAATTTGTGCCAAAACACCATAATGACAGTTTTATTACTCTGACCATAATGACAATTATATTAATTTGATGACAAAACACCATGATGACAATTATCTTAATTTGATGACAAAACACCATGATGACAATTATATTAATCTGATGACAAAACACCATATTGGCAATTATATTAATTTGATGACAAAACACCATAATGACAATCATATTAATTTGATGACAAAACACCATAATGACAATCATATTAATTTGATGACAAAACACCACGGTAACAATTACATTAATTTGATGACAAAAACACGATAATGACAATTATATTAAATTGCGGAAATTCTGAATTGTCATCATTTGTGCTGCGAATATGTTCGAGTAAAAAAAAATTTGTAGTTGTAACTATAGTCTTCTTCATCAACAGCAGCACCATTATGGTCAATATTGTCATCGTTTATCGCCATCGTCGTTATCGACGTTAATCAACATCATCATTTCCACTATGTCCTGAAGAGATATAAAATAATTTGACCTTGAAAAGACATTGATTTAGATTAAAATAAAATTCAGTGTTCCCTCATTTTCTTAAAAGACCATTTAGATGTAACCAGGAATCATTTTGAAGGATTAGACATCTGCTAGTGTGTTTGTTGTTGTTTTTTTTGAAAGAATAAACAGAATAGAAAATAGTATTTATGATATTGCAGAATTTTATTTCCCACCTTGAGAAATACCAAATATTACTTTTTTGACCAGATATATGATTTCGTCTTACAAGTTTATACAATGTTTCTCAGGTTTAGCATAGGTGGATACTTGCTGCAAATCACATAATAACGTATTAAAACTCTAATTGCGATCTCTGCGCTTTTTGTTACATCTAGATCCACTCCCATCCTCACTTCTCCTCTCCTCACTTCTCCCCTGACTCTTTCATCCGTTCCTGGAGTGTGACCCTACGGTAAAATCTCGAAATCCCCTTTAATAGCACGTTTCCATCTTTTACAATTACCGGAAACATCAATGTAGGGATATAATACAAAATAATAGGACAAAATAAATATCGAGTTTTGTGAATACCTACTGAGTGTTTTCAAAGGAGGTAGAGGTACGGAATGACAGATAGACGGGTGGAAAAACAACAAAGTCTCTGACGCTAAAGCAGGGAATAATAATTGCTGATGCTAAGAATTTTACCTCTTGCAGATAGCTACGGTAAATATGAAAACACTTTCTCATTGATATATATTTTAGTGCATAATATACATTGCGGAAATTGTTTAAGAAATGTCTTCTTTCTCCTAAGATGACACTTTTCAAGACATTTTTTTTTCTGTCAGATATATGGATAACTAAGCCTTTACAGGAGTTATCAGGTCACGGCTGAAAGATGATATAAAGTGTACGAATGCCAGAATATGTTGTGAATCTATTTGCTGTATTTTTTATATCGATTTTCCGATATGAATGGAAGATGATATCCTGGAAATAGATTTGCACACCACCTAGACTCGTAAATTATCAAGTAAGCGTAAACACACTGTAAGCAAAAGCAATTGTCATGCCCTCTCGAAATTTCCATTTTTGTATAATTATATTTTGCCATTAACATAATTCTTTTATAACTTATATTTATATTCCCTCTCCTGCACAGTGAGCCAGGGATCTTAATCCGGAATTTGTTACCTGTATTATCTGTTTTGCTCTTACGACTGAATACAGCACGTAATGTTTTCTTAAAAATGTTGGAAAATATGCCATTGTATTATAAACTTTTGCTAACACACACACACACACACACACACACACACACACACACACACACACACACACACACACACACACACACACACACACACACACACACACAGAGTGATCCCATAAAAGGAATTATAAATATGTGCTAATTATATTTCCAAACAATCAACAGACATTGCAGAACGTCATTCAGCGGTACAGGAGGAAATGGTTACAGACAGATGGACAGACGAACTAACGGAGGGTAACATACAATCTGCGATTTTAAAGCGTGTAAATAAATGAGTTCAGAAAGTAGGGATAATCATCAGCATTTATGGTGGTGGTGGTGGTGGTGGGGTAATGTATCAAGTTTGGAGGAAGAGCAGCTGTAGTGAAATTGGTTGTGGTGGTAGTAGTAATAGTAGTTGTTGTTGTTGTTATTGTTGTTGTTGTTGTTCTTGTACGTATCGTTGCAATAACCACAGCTACAATCATTGTAGTAGTAGTTATGATGGTAATATTTATGCATATGTGTTTTAGGATTTAACAGCAGGTCATCACAATACTGGCTATATCTTTCGATTGAATGTTAACTACTAAAAATGTAAATATAAAGAATTTCAGACACGCGCACATGCTTACAATCGCATATAAATTTAGAAAGATAAACTCATCAAATAAACGAAAACATGAAGTACTACAGAATAAAACAATTACTTAAATTTAAGTAATTATACAAACAACTTGTGGTAGATAAACACTTCACAACAAATGTAAACATGAAGTACTACAGAATAAAACAACTACTTAAATTTAAGTAATTATACAAACAACTGGTGGTAGATAAACACTTCACAACAAATGTAAACATGAAGTACTACAGAATAAAACAAATACTTAAATTTAAGTAATTATACAAACAACTTGTGATAGATAAACCCTTCACAACAAATGTAAACATGAAGTACTAAAGAATAAAACAAATACTTAAATTTAAGTAATTACACACAAACAACTCCTGTTAAATAAACCCTTCACAACAAATGTAAACATGAAGTACTATAGAATAAAACAAATACTTAAATTTAAGTAATTACACAAACAACTTGTGGTAGATAAACCCTTCACAACAAATGTAAACATGAAGTACTACAGAATAGAACAAATACTTAAATTTAAGTAATTATACAAACAACTTGTGGTAGATTAACCCTTCACAACAAATGTAAACATGAACTACTAAAGAATAAAACAAATACTTAAATTTAAGTAATTACACACAAACAACTTCTGGTAAATAAACCCTTCACAACAAATGTAAACATGAAGTAGTACTAAAGATTACAATTCTTTTGAAAGGTATATCATAAAGGTATAGAATAAATGTATATTAAAACGGTCTGACCATAAATCTATATTAAAATGCTGTGGCCATAAAGGTACTCTAAAACGATATGGCCATAAAGGTATATTAAACCGGTCTGGCCATAAAGATATATTAAACCGGTCTGGCCATAAAGGTATATTAAACCGGTCTGGCCATAAAGGTATATTAAAACGGTCTTGCCATAAAGATATATTAAACCGGTCTTGCCATAAAGATATATTAAACCGGTCTGGCCATAAAGGTATATTAAAACGGTCTTGCCATAAAGATATATTAAAACGGTCTGGCCATAAAGATCTATTAAAATAGTATGGTCATACAGGTATATTAAAACGGTCTGGCCATAAAGGTATATTAAAACGGTCTGGCCATAAAGGTATATTAAAACGGTAGGGCTATAAAGGTATAATTAAAGGTATGGCCATAAAGGTATATGAAGATGCATGGGTCAAAAGGTACATTGAAAACGTTTGGTTTAAAAGGTATATTAAGATGCATGGGAAAAATGATATATTATACCGGTATGGCTCTAAAGGTATATTAAAAAGTGATTGCTAAAACATTATATTAAAAATAATGGGTTTAAATGGTGTATATTAGAATGGTATGGGTATAAAGGTATTTTAAAAGTATAGTTCAAAAGGCATATTAACATGCTAATAGAAACTATTACAGTACAATGGCAGTTGACTATATTCGTAAATACAGCTAAGGAAGATATAGTAATAAAAACGGCTATAACATGAACAGGAGAAAGACAGATGTCGTTATGCGATTGACAGATGGATTCATTCAAGGAATTACAAATACTTTAAGGAACGTAACGTCCATTATGTAAAACTTGTCTTCTTAATAGATCAAAGCTTGTTGGTTGGTGGACTTTAAAACAGTACTTGATAAAAGGGGAGCAAAGTGCCTTTTCAAAGTGTACACCAAGGCAGCAGACAAGAGCTGGCAAAGGCGAGTATTGAACCCGTAATACTTGGACTGCGAGTCCACCGCTCTAATAGCTGACTACCGCAAGTTAAAAAAAATAAGTAACAAACATTCGACAACGAAAATAAAGGTTTCCTTACTATTAGTGCAAGATTAAAATTGAAGAACAACCTAAACAACCATCCTAACATTTGAAAATTGATGTATGTTTGTCAAGATAAATTGCAAACTGATTAGAATCAGTAGCGCACTTTATCTATATAGATATATATTTGGGACAATTGAAGTTTTCCCTTATTGAAACTTTGTTTCTATATCCACACACACACACACACACACACACACACGCACACACTGTTTCTGTTTCGTGAAAGTATGTATGTATGTATGTATGTATGTATGCATATGTAAGTATGTACGTATGTATGTATATATATATATATATATCGCAGACATGTAGCATCATGTCCCACCCAGTCATATTATCCTGACACCAGGCCGACCAGTCCTAACAATAACCTCTTAATGCTGAGCGCCTAGCGAGGCAGCTGTTAGTACCATTTTTATAAGTCTTTGTTATGACTCGGCCGAGGTTCGAATCCGCGACCTCCCGCATCCCAGGCGGACGCTCTAACCATTGGGCCACTGGAGCAGTCCTGTTTATTTTTAGTAACAAGCCTTCTAATTATATCTAAAAGTTTATCTTGCAAACATTTGTAACCTTCCAGAATGAAAGTTTCCATTAGGTAACAGATTTTATTGTTATAAAATGGTAATTGTGACCTGGGGTAAAATAGATTACTATACAATCTTGTTTATCTAGATATTATTCATTCGTGCTGCAAGATCTGCGCATTATCAGTTGTATTGTTGTTGTGTCCGGTATTTCATTTGGGCTGGAATTAATTTAGTAAAATTATTTAATTCAAGTTTTTCTTCTTTGGAAATTCCAAGTTCTAAACAAGAACATTCTTGCAATAGAGACTTCGAGTCATAATGAAATTCAAATAAGGTTTTTTATGCCCTGGATTGTATTATTGTGATTCAACAAAAGACTATTGGCAGATCCCTACGACACAGGCCATCACATACACATCAGCCCTTTCAGCGTTGGATTTATTTTGGAATATCACTAACGTTTGTTCAGAACTTAAAATATTAGGACTTGTGTTAGAAATCCCGGGATTATTTGGGATTTAATTCGTACTACCGAACGTTCTGTTTTTTTTTTTTTGTTGTTTTTTTCACTTTGTGTTTAAGGGAAATAAATTATTTTGTTGAATTTTATAAATGTTGTTGGTTTCGTTCATTTTTATTAAACAGTTTAAGACCATGGAGCTATAATACAAGAAATGCATGTTTGCGTGCGTGCGTACGTACGTACGTACGTACATACATACATATATACATACATACATACATACATACATACATACATACATACATACATACATACTTTCACGAAACAGAAACTAAGTTTCAATAAGGAAAAAAAAGTAAATTGTCCCAAATAATAACAGGGCCGAATCAGGTAAAGTGTTGAGAGTGGTCCAAAATTTGAATATGGCCTTGACTTTCCTCGAAAGGGCACCAAAGCAAACGCCGATGTGTCTATTTACTCAAAGTGTGCATAATACCCAATAAACGTGCGCAAGAATACAATGATGGTCATATTTCAAGTGATACGTGACTGTACGTTTGTGTGTGTGTTATTTTTAACCAGGAGTGGGGGTCCGGAAACCCTGGAAAACCCTCCTGATCGGGACCTGTAGCAATCCTTTTGATCGTTAGTCGACGACGTAAAGGAGACTGTTTTACTAGAAGTGCATGTGTATAAGAATCTATCATTTTTCCATTCGGAATACCTTTCAGTTTGTTAGCAATGGTAATTTTCTGAATTATTTTATTCTTCGTCACGCTAGTGCATTTAACCACCCTTGTAATGACTAAAAGATAACCCAGAAAACAAAAAGCAATGCACGGAATATAGAAGGAAATGATCTATGAATGGTTTCTTATTTTTCATTTTGGCAGCCCAATCTATAAAATTCGCCACCCTATGCTATCGCAAAAGAAAGCCTGCATAGCGTACAGCTTCGACAATCCAGCATCAAAGAAGCTGAAAAGGGAGAACGTTGTAAGCCATTTTTCAGGCTTAGGAAGGAAGAGGTTTGAAAAATGGCTTCGTCAATCCGGAATCCCAATACTGAAACGATAATCGTAAGATAATTACTTGTATTAATGCTCATTCTATACGTTTATTTTCTGTGAGGAAATACTCTATTTAAATTGATGCTTTTCGTCAAAGAGTGTCATTTATTATAATCACGAGGCCCTGTTTCAGCTAAATCGCTTCACACATCGGAAAAGGTCAGCGTATCATGGCGGGTTTCGATAAGGTGGTGTAGCTTGCGAGTCACCCTTGAGCAATTTTTCCTCGATTAAAGACCACTTTTTCTCCCCAACTTCAAAAGCTCACAGGTAAACAGAGATGGGTGTGACATTTAATTTATCACCTTGCAGTACACCTGTAATTGCATCAGTTTGAAGAAAGAAGAGCAGCTCACAAGCGATCTCCGCCATATGGGGTTCACGCAATGACATACAAAGCAACGCAGAAAAGCTCTTGACGATGTTACGGCCACAAAACAAACCACGAACACTTTGTTCAATATAAGATAAAGAGCCCCTTGTTTATTATTCTCGCTAATATGTAATTTACCTGAATTCATCATTCCTAACTTCTAACTGTGTCATTAGGAAAACATCAATTTCTATTTAAGCTTATCTTGAAAAATCTGCGAGACGCAATTCAATGGCGGCCTTTTTCATCAAGGAAGGCACGTGTCATGGCAATTTCTTGAAAATCGAGATCGGAATAGAGAAAGATTAATAGAGAAAATTGTAATACCATTTTGGTTATAGTTTGCAGACGTAGATTTTTCAATGAAATCTTCCCACTTATTTATGAATTATTTTGCTATGAAACTTTTATGAATAGCAACTTTAAAAAATTATATAGCGGCGACTCGGTAGTGAAGGGATAATAAAGATCTACTCATCTATTTTTTGTGAATGACAACATATTCAATAATAGTACCAATTAAAAAAATGTATACAGAGGCCTTTTCTCGAATACGATCTTATCTCGACACTTTTCGGTAATTATTCGTTTTGTATGTATCTGAACGTTACACAGCAAACATTCGTTATACTCTTTGTATTTAAGTAGTCTTACGTATCATGCCTTAAGTAGTCTTACGTATCATGCCTTAAGTAGTCTAAAGTATCATGCCTTAAGTAGTCTTACGTATCATGCCTTAAGTAGTCTAAAGTATCATGCCTTAAGTAGTCTAAAGTATCATGCCTTAAGTAGTCTTACGTATCATGCCTTAAGTAGTCTAAAGTATCATGCCTTAAGTAGTCTTACGTATCATGCCTTAAGTAGTCTAAAGTATCATGCCTTAAGTAGTCTAAAGTATCATGCCTTAAGTAGTCTAAAGTATCATGCCTTAAGTAGTCTAAAGTATCATGCCTTAAGTAGTCTTACGTATCATGCCTTAAGTAGTCTTAAGTATCATGCCTTAAGTAGTCTTAAGTATCATGCCTTAAGTAATCTTAAGTATCATGCCTTAACCTTACTTACAGAGTGCATAATGAAGAGCTTTATCTTATTTACTTAATTTACAATTAAATCGCAGTATCTTTTAAAACTTAATTATTTTACAAATGTACCGGAGCTCAAATAAGAATATAAATAAAGAACGTTTTAAAATTTTAAAATGACTGTCACATTTTTCATCTGAACTAGTCGCCGTTTTTCTTTCAGATTTATCCTGCATTGTGATAAATCATGAATATGTAACCAGGATTTAAAATAAATATAAAACTAATTAAATAAAACAAAATATACATGTCAACCAAATACTTTATTATTATTACTATTATTATTATTATTATTATTATTATTATTATTATTATTATTATTATTATTATTTCCCATTCTAATTGCAGCTGACTTCTTTGTTAACTTGCGAAGAAATCATAAATCAATGCAATCATTCCTTATCGAATTTATCGATCCTGTTGTCATTACCCTTTAATGTTCTGTTTTTTATATTTTCATGAAATCGTAGTATTTACTCCATACTTTTTTTAACACTTCTACTATTTCTGATTTAACAGTATCGATTATTTCACTTCATGCTTAAATCTTTTAATCAATACTAGTACTAACTGTGAGAAGGGTTTTTCATGATCTGCTTAAAATTCATGTTTCGGGTGTACATTTTTACTCAGTGTTATTAAACTCCTAATCGTTTCACTCTATTACTCTAGTTCAAAATACCTCTTTCTACCAAACCGATAATATTAACAAGCTCTTGAACTGTATATTCTTTGCTATCTGTTTGAACGTGCTCTCTTGGATCACTGATATCTTCAGTTTTAGCAGAGTTTCTATTAGAATTGTAAATCCGGATCATTTTGATCTTTTACAGCTTTAATCTTGTCACAGAGTCAATAACAGATACGTGATAGACCGTTCCGATCGATCTAACTATAATTTCGCTCACACCTTTTTGTTTTTGTTTACATCTTTGTTGTTGGTTATTTCCATGGAACACATTTTTTTTTTTATAATTGTGACAAAGTATTAGCGTTAGCATTCAGTTTATCATACAAAATTTATTACATCCACTTTAAAGTCATCAACTACCTATATAATATTGTATTTGTTTCTTCTAGTCATTTAATTCTTTCTGTACGTGTTTAAGATGATGTTGCAGAGTATTGTAATTTTGCAGACTGTTTCATTTCGTCCTGCCAGTCTCTGAGTCGAACATATTGCTGTTTAGCCTTTGCTCGTTTGATTGTATGTTTGGTATTTCTCCAGGTCTCTCGTCTTAGTTTTGTAAAACCTGAGTATATACATTCTGAGCATCTGAAAACCTCTTTTTGTCGTCGTCCATCTATTTCTGCAGTCCAAATGATTTGGGGGGGGGGGTAACCGTGCTTTATAGTTTTGAAATTGCTGTCTGCATTTCCTAACTCTCGTTATAGTAAGTCTTTACGTTATTTACTTAATACGAAAAAGATCATTACAGTTATACCAAGGAAATATTTTACTTTCCATTCTTCATCTTGAATGCTGATATTCATCCGACTTACGATTCCTCTTTGTGATTATTAGTACGGACAATGTACACATTAAATAACCATGAGCAACATGTCTAACACATATTGACGCTAGCAAATATAAACAGCTGGTGTTATTGAGCTGGTCTAGGAAAATATATACATATATAGGTTTTTTAAACCCCAAAACAATATCAGCTGTAGATATATCTCAGTAGTGAATCCATGACATTCAGAATTATAGCTAATTATGTATGCTGTGTAATTATTTAGAATTATAATTAGTTATGTATACATTGTATTAATTGATAGAAGTTCATGCAGCTTTTAAACTGTGTTTAAATCACTCAGTATCAACATTTTTTTCATTAGTATTTTTAGCAATCATTCCACCCGTGACTTTATTTGTGTACATCTTAACGATATTGAACCTATCTGGAATTATAACAGGTTTTTTCATTCTTATTGTTCGATTTAACAGAATGCATTCTAAAGTTTGTAATAGCCAATTCCAACAGATTACTAAACCTCTTCTTTGTAATGAAATGGATAATTTACCATCGCTGATATCATCTCTCTCTCTCTCTCTCTCTCTCTCTCTCTCTCTCTCTCTCTCTCTCTCTCTCTCTCTC
>JAECUM010034343.1:0-42150 GCA_016617855.1 Megalonaias nervosa
TATTATTATTATTATTATTATTATTATTATTATTATTATTATTATTATTATTATTATGGATATCCAGGCAAACTCACAGGGAACGAATATTCTTCACTCACAGGTTCATTGTGATGAGGTGGTGGTGAAACCAGAAGTGGTTTACACGCACAGCATCACTTTCTTTGGTGGACTAGTAATAGCAAAGTTCCAATGTCGTGCTGAATCGCTTATGTCGCAGCGTGCGGCATCGCTGCAATCGCATGGCACAGCATCGCACTCGACATGATCGTCACTGAACTTAAACCTCTTGTTGTCTTGTGTCTGAGTGAAACGATTCATCTTTCTAGCTTGACGTTTGTAGTCACAATGAAGTGTTGGTCTTGCAAGTTTTACCCACTTATATACCTAATATCTGCATGTCCGTACGGTAAAGTGAAGTGGCTGGGAAGCAGCACTCGCTTCTGGTACACTATTTGATACATTTTGTCTAATGGTCGACTGACAGTTTGGTGAGTGGCTAAACGTAAAATTTTGTGCGGTTCGTAGGTGGTCATTCTATGGGCTTGTCCTCTTCAGATTGTAACGCTTCTTTCAGCACGCCAAAGTTGAATACTTGACTCGTTCGATGATTTAGAGTCAATCCTTTTACTTTACACTCAGTGTGCACTTATCCACCTTTGTCCCGGTATTTGAAGCCATAAGTGTTTGGACCGCTGCTAGCAAAACGTAGAATCTTGTCTTCGGGGCACTCGTCCGTCCAGGCTCCTAAACGGTCTACTTCGATTTCAGGGTAATGATGATCGTAAGGACGCTGAATGTAGATGCAACTGTCCGTGTCAAAGTACAGGACACGATCTCCTAATTGGTGTACGACTTCATACAATTTTAAGCGGGCATGGGCTGTCAAGTAGGCCGCAATGATGACACTTCCAAATTCGTCATCCTCTACAAACTCAAGTTCTTCTTCGCAATTGACCAGAATCAAGCCTTCACAAACGACGTCCGCATGTTTCATGTATTTGGTTTTGTCGTGAATCACCTGAAAGTAGCGGGAATTTTCTATCAAATATTCCGTCTTGGGTAAACACGCAGATTGTGCTATTTTTCCCCACAAACAATTCAACATGATCTTGGCAAACGATCGCCTTTCTTCGTTTTTCTGCACGTGGTCTAATGTGATGCCTTCCTGGTCAAACTATTTCTCTTTGAATTTCTTTTGGTCTTCGGGAGTCTGGCACCAGGAAGGATAGCCGCTGGCGTAGTGCGCGAAAATTCATTTCTGAGTGTGGTAGTCCTTTTGGTATTGTTCTATCTTGGGAAAGTGATACATTTCGTACACTTCTAACAATTGTTATCCCAGTTCCAGAGCAGGAAACAATTCCTCGCTGACCCATGTTCCTGTCAATGCGTGTTCATATTGAGTGTGATGGCAAGTATGGTCCTGGTTAAAACTTTCGGCTCAAGTGCGACACAAAGGAAACATCAGTTTTCCTTAGCAACGGTAAGGTAAAACGGGATGGTACAAATCGGTGGGATGCAAGACTTTGTACTTGATCAATCCTTCGTATTGTTGAATGTTTTTCATGTCGATGTGTTCCGTCAGTAATTGTGGATGTCCTACTGGAAAGCGATGATATTTGAACACATAAGGATACAGCGAACACACGTCCAGGTATTTGATTTGTTTTCCTTTCTTCTCGTCGGCGTGATATAACAAACATGAGGCATTCATTCGTCCTCCATACAAAGTACCCCGTTGGTCAAGAGATCCACCCGCTTGCAACTTTTCACGATGTGTTTAAATTCGGGATCGGTTTTCAAATGGGGATCGTACTCGTGTTCCCGCATTTCAACGACTTGGTATCCTTGCTGTTCTAACTTCAAGCGTCGTTGACAAGTGTCCTCGTACAAGTCTTCCATGGTAAGTTGTAAAACCTAATCTTTGGCATTCCGCTGAGTGTAGCAGATTGGACATCTGTGAAATAAGCATCCGTTAAACTAGTACACGATCTTTTGGTCTTCTAAGTCACAGCCATCCACCGAATACGTTCCACTGGTCTTTTCACCTCCTCCGTTTTGGACATGTTGGATCCATTTGTATTCCTAAGTAATGCAAGTAGCGTTGAGCTTTGACCGAGTATTGACGTTTGACAAATTTGGTAGTTTGAGGGCGTATGACACCCAGGGTGTTCTCGGGCATGAATCGTGTGCGGTACACTAAGGAACACGCTTTGGCAATTGTGCAGGCTTCTTTCAAGGGGTCGTTCCCTCCGTGTTTCATGAACAGTTCTCGAAATTTTCCACAGCAGCGCCGTAAAATGTCCACGTCGGATAAACAATACATTTTTTCCTGAAAGTCGAAGGGGTCCGAAATGTAAGAGTAACACCAAGCATAGAAAGGTTCGTGTTGTTCGGTGTCGTAGTATGAGCATCAGGCAAATGTGACATGACAGAGTGTTGATTGGCTTCGGTATTGAAAAAGTATGGAAAATATCCTTTAGCGATTTATGTCATTCCAAACGTTTTAGGCATTCGACTCAACGGCATGGGCAAGTAACTCATGGAATCTTTAAACTATACTTGTCCTATTTGAATAGAAACGATTTTGGCTCCGTTCAAGATTACTTTATGGCGTTCATGCCTTGTTCCGTATAGCATTTCACCGTTGCATATCGACGATGACGATCTCCATAACGTTCGACGTAATCTTGACTCCACGTCTTGTCGATAGGGTCTAAGATCCATCGGGCAAAATCGGCCAGTGTGTTAGGTCCTCGAAAGATTTTTTCACTTCCTCCAGGAATCTTGCTACAGTGCGGGCAATGACTAAAGATTCTTGCGCACTCAAAGAGCCAAGCAGAAATTAGGAATGTGAATGCTGGTCTCTTACATGCATTCGAAATCGAAAAAGATCAAATTCCCTATTTTCTTCTTCTCATCCTCCTCCTCATGCTTGGATTGATATTTCTGAATGTAGCATTCGTGTTCCAAGTCCACGGTTTGGTGACAAATGCGACATCGTTTC
The DNA here is from genome assembly GCA_016617855.1 of Megalonaias nervosa. NCBI lineage: Eukaryota > Metazoa > Mollusca > Bivalvia > Unionida > Unionidae > Megalonaias > Megalonaias nervosa. The sequence goes on from JAECUM010034343.1 coordinate 3,008, forward strand.
TTTCCTTGACAAATGTGCACATTGGCACTATCGGCACGTATGCTTTGTCCACAAGTAGGGCACTATTTCAGCAGTTGGCAAGCACTCTTCTACTGTTTACCTTGCGTCTTGACATGTTGCTGGTAACAGGTTGGGCTGACAAAAGTTCGCTGACAGGCTGAGCAATGCATTCGTTTTAGTCCTTCGTCAAGATAGGGTTTTAGAGGCTAAACAATATTGACATTTCGATCCGCAATGAAGGTGTTGCTCTCGATTTTTATACCCATAGTCACATTTATCACAACAATAACTGTATCCGAGGAATCCGGTGATACTGGTAATGGCATCAAAATGTTCATCGTGATGATAGACGTGAATATATTTTCTGTCTTTGACATTGTCGCCTTGAAACAGCAGACGTCCATGTACATCTTGAGGGTGCACTTTCAACGTGTAGCATGGAGCCAAGAAGTTTTGCAATTTTTGCATGTCAGGAATGCTACAAGTCGTGTCTTTGGATAGGCCACCTTGCTGTAACAGTTGTTCTGCTTCTCTTCGTTGTTTGAGTCGGTCTGATGTTCGAATGTTCTCCCAGTCTATTTTCCATTCTACCGTGTCGCTCTTGTCGGCATACGTTCGTCCCACGTCGATGGCAAAGGCTAAACACACCTTGTCTTGAGTGTTGTTAATTCGGACGAGGCTGTGTTTAGTGCTGCAACGTTCGTTCACCAATGATACTTTTTTTGCGTCCGGTCCCTTTGGGAAGAGAAATGTGGGTCATGTAAAGTGTAGCTTTTCCATCGGTGATGCGAAATTGGTCGTTGGACTGCGGAACGTGTTGAATCTTGTCGATGACTTGAAAGGTGTCAATCGTGCTGAACTTCTAAACTCGACCCAAACGGTTGACTTCAAACTGTCGTGATAAATGGAAAATCTCAAGCGATCGTCTTCTTTGGCTTCTCATTGTCGTTTCAGTGTGGTTAACAACGAATCCCACAAATCGGTGATGAACCCATTTGCTTTCTCCAACGGTACGTCTGACTTAAAATCTTTAAAATTCGCGTGTAAGTGAAGGCGGTTGGTCATAGTTTCCTGGAGGAGTGTTTTTTCCGTCTCTCGAATGTGGTAATACTTTTCGGGTGATGCTAGTGGACTTTGGCTTGGTATAGATTCTCTCGGTCAGGGCGCAGACGTAGAAGGTGTTGGTTCAGGCTCGCTCATGTCCACTTCAAAATCACTAGCATGGATTTGAGCCAAGACTTCAGCTTGTGTGCGAGGCTATATATCACGTCTCTGCCTCTTACTTGCTTCATCTTCTTTCTCAAGGAAATCGTGCGATCGTTTCATCTTGATTGCAAGCTTGCAAATGACCAAATTTTAGACGCAGCGGAGACCTTATATATAAGGTTTGTGTTTTGAGGCTATAAATATACTTGGGTTTTTCATAGGAATTTCCACAAGTTGTAGCTATAAATAGATACTAGGTTTTTCCATAGGACTTTCACTCAAGATGAGAATATAAATACATAGTGTGTTTTTCCAAAGGATTTATCACAAGTTGCAGCTACAAATAGAGAGTGGGGTTTCCCTAAAAAGGTATTTCCACAAGTTCTATCTATGCATATATACTGTTTTTTTTTTAAAATAGGAGCTTAGTTCAAGATGAGGCTACCAATAGATAAAGGGTTTTCCATAGGATTTTACAACAAATTATGGCTACAAATAGATACTAGGTTTTTCTATATGACTTTCCACAAGTTGTAGCTATAAATAGATAGTGGTTTTTTCCAAGGAATTTCAACAACATCTAGCTGTAAATAGAGAGTGGAGTTTTCCAAAGGAATTTCAACAAGTTATAGCTATAAATAGATACAGTTTTATTCCATAGGAGTTTACTATAAATAATGGATAATAATAGATACTAACGTTTTACAATTTCTCACTTGCTTATAAAAGATATAATTTTCAATTATTATTGTCAAAATAATTTATTTCTTCTCTTTTTGTTTTATTAATGTGTGTTTGTTTGTATATGTCTTTGTTAGTCCCCATAAACACTTTCTGTCCCTATAAACACTTTTGCCATTCTTAAACCCCATCACATCACCCATAATAAATTCCCATTGCAAACCAAGTACCATTCCCATGTTAAATTCCCGTTTGAATCTCAAGTGCCATTCCCATGTTAAATTCCCCTTTGAGTCTCAAGTGCCATTCCCATCTTAAACTCACCTTAAAAGGCTAGATAGGCCCACCATGTTATGTGCATATGTATGTGTATGTGTATGTCTATGTTTTGTTTTTTTCCCTATCATAATCCCTTTGTCCATATAAAAACCATTTTGTCCCCATAACATTCATTTCACCTACCTACATACAGTAGCGCGCATTGAGGTCAGCCAATTGCAACACTGTTACTCAGTAGCCACCCAATTGAGGGCAGCCTCTTGCAACATTGTTGCCCTTTTTTACCAGTGTCCAGTACCGTGACGTCACCCATGTTAATGTCCCATATTGCCCCCAAGTCTCCCACAATGATACAATTTCATATTACCCTATAGTCCCAATAGCCCATGTTAATTTCCCTTATTGCCCTATAGTTCCCCCTATTACTACTGGCGCTTGCAGAATTTGTTCCGGGCAATGATGCGGCTGGGTAGAGCTATATTGGGTCAGCTGGGAGAGCATTCCAACATAAATGGTTTTGTGCAGTTTGTAGACCAATATTTTGCGTGAACACAGCGTTAATGATCCATCGTATTAAATCAAATTTATTTTCGATGAGGGTCTGATATAAATCGACCGTTGTGATCACCCTGAATGTCCAATATCAGCTCAAGACTATTAAATGATTCCATTAATACGTGAGTGCGCCCAGTAACTCTCTAACCGTCGGGGTGAAAACATCCAAGTATTGTTTCGACAACGATGACGTGGAATTCACCGACTAATCCACCGCGATAAAATTATCCTTCAGTCATATCGAGCCACCAACGGCATCCTGCCCTGCCCAAGAAAGATGAATTTGATATTCATCAAAAACCCATTTGACTATGTAACAGCTCTTTGGCAAAAGCAAGAACGATTGCTGGCATAATCAATTTACTCCTAGGTAAACATAAATACGTGCAAACAATCGCCAAAGACATAAGTATTCTCCTGGAAAATATATATTTCTGGTTTTGCATCACTGACCTAAGAATTAAGAAAAGCATTTAGGTGGAAGCGCGTGTGTGTATTGCACCCGATGCGATGCATCTGGAGAAGGCCTACCTGTACAGCAATTATACTTCGCAGTGACCTCATGAATAACAACTATAATGAACCCTCAATACAAATTAATTAAGCGAAACAAAAGCTGCGAGATAGAAAGCCATTGTACACGCGAACTATCCAAGCTTGTATGCGGATTGTGGAAAAGCCGACGCGACAACTGTTGGCCTTGTCGGATTTGGTGTAGGAGCTACATCAGCATCTTGTCCCTTAAAGGCAGGAGATCAAACACAGTAAATATATTCCATCCACTGGGTACCTATTTCATGTATACAGTACATCTTTTATAACAGAACATTCGCAACAATTGTTAAAATGGAATTAGGAATTTATCAAAACAGAACAAGGTTTGTGACTGGAGAATTTTCTTTTCTTTTCGATGATTGGGAAGCAAATGATTATGGGTATCTCTGAAAAGCGACCAACTTGCGGCTGAGAAGACCATCTGCCCCTCCCCCCCCCAACCCCAACAAAACAAGGAAGGATACTCTACACACGAGGTGCCGGCACCTGCAAGCAACAGCATGCTCTCAAGACTTTTGTTTTTCATTCATAAGAATGATGGCAATGTATACGAGCGAACAACACTGAGCGGAAGAAATATGCCTGTATATTTGCTATTCGTGTAGATATTCAACTTAAAAGATTACATATTAGCAAATAGAATGATGAATAACACAGTGTAAATAATTCAAAAGTTTTGCTAAATGGAAATAAATGTGTGACTGTAAATAAATGAATGAAATACTAATAATATTTGATCATAATGCACAAAGTCACCAATAAGATTTGCGACAATATTGTTATGAAATAAAACATTTTTCTCAAAAACAACTTGGATAAAGCATCATATAAAATACTGTGCTTGTGTGTGTGTGTGTGTGTGTGTGTGTGAGGGAGAGAGAGAGAGAGAGAGAGAGAGAGAGAGAGTCTTAGCTTTTTGATAGCTAATCATCAATAAAATAAAAGTTTATCTTCTAATTATTTTTGTTACTTATATGAATACTGTAATCAACAAGACTTTGAATTTATTATTTTGCAATACGTTTGATGAGAATAATTTTGGAACGATGCGACACTTATACAATTGCAGTTTGGTCTATAACCCTGAAGTTTACAACACAAAAGGGTGGCCAGCCAAAGTAAACATAAAGACCTGAAGATGAAAGGGAAAGGAAAAAGCCCCAAGCTGCTAAGGCCGTCCATGATGACGACATTAATACACTATTTGAATCCTCGGCTCATAACCATCAATTAAGTTCATTAAGCACTTTATGTTTAAATAAATGCAACATTACTCCTTGAGATAGTGGAAGTGGACGGAGAACATAAAAACATCAAGTGGGAGATATCACTTTATAGCAAGATTGTGAACTTAATTTACAATATTTAGAGCTTAGAAGAAATAGAACTTAATTTTCAATATTTAGAGCTTAACATGAGATAGACAAAGACACGGGGGAGGGGGGACGTAAGAAACACATGAGGTGAAATACCAAAGGTGTACGCTAACCCCATCTTTCCATTAATGTGTCCTGTAACTATTGCATTTTGCAAGTGCAAACGTCCCAGTCATTGTCATAGCCACGTCCATCAGGTCTTGCCTTGCAACTCAAGTCGACGAAGTTGGGTCAAATGATCAATCGTTTATATGTGCACCAGTTAACAGAAGAATGAATGCTACCTTAATGACAAACAAATGTCTTGCGGGGAGACAAACAATGTAATCCTTGACTAGGATTTCCTTGGCTCAAAGCACATTGAAACACGAATTCTATTAGTCTCAAGGGACGTTTTCTTTCGTCGAGGCTTTTGTTATTTATATCTATATTATATGTGGTAATATTTACGGTTATAAATTACAAGGGTCATGTAAAAAAATATAGTAAATAACTGTTACGTATATCTATATTTGTTTCTTAAGAAGATAATATTGCATAGGATCTATACAGATATGCTTACGTATATGTTGATAATTATTAATAATAATCTTAATAATAAGGCTTAAATGGCGCATTTGGCTTAATTTCTCGTTAGCTGATGGGGTTTCGACATTTCTAGAAGGATTCAGTAACTTCCCATTGGTTTGGCTAGGTCACATGAATAGGCAATGTATTCTGTCACGTGGGTCCATTGCGAAATACAGACGCAATAGACAGTGTATCTAAAGAGAGAACTCAGCAATCAGTTTAGTTCCAGTTTTGGAGACATTCACATTTCTTGTAAGTCTGCAGGCGTGTTACAGGTTGTAAGTAGATATTATACCTGAGGAATAACTATTGAGTGAAAATAGAAAATGCTCATTATTTGGACGATAATATTATTCTGGAACTGTTTAAATTATTGGAAGAAATTCTGGACAACGCTATCTTGACAACGTCACTGTTCTTGGAGGAAAAGTACATTTCTGGCTTTGAAATTGATAAGGAACTTTTCGTTTATTGAGGACTTTCACGGGCCTTTATTAGGATTAGTTTGGATTCACTTCATAATACTGTTAAGTTCCTCTCACGGTTTCATTGATAACTTTGATAATTAAATTGTTAAGTTGTACAAAACTGGTTGGGCTTGTTGTTTTCTGTTATTTAGTTAATGACCATATATTCGTTACATAGCTAATTTGATACATTGTGGGTTTCAACTTTAAGATAAGGTCATTTTGTTGGGTGAAGGTTTTTTTTTTTTTTTTTTTTTGTGGCCTTTTGACCTTAGACGGTGTAGAAGACATGTTGTTGACAAATCTGATGGGGTTTGAGTTCAGGTTATTGATTTGCCCGTTTGGAAAACCAGGTAACCTGATTTCTGACTAGCTCGCTATTAACGGTCCTGACCTGGTTGACAAGTTAGAATGATCTGGAAATGAATATTTAATCCTCATCCTGGCCAGTAAGTTAGGTTTATGTGCGTATAAATAGGACAATCAGGAGGACTATGATAGTGATTCCACAGATCCGGTGATCATTGTCTTAATTAAGTTTCGATCGTGAATGACTCGATAAGTAACATTGATCTCAGCTATGAAGATTACAAATCAATGTCCAAATTAAATTTTTATTAATATTGTATCCAGAAAGTACGCTCACATCATAAATGATATTGTTGCTGTCTAAGTAAATGTGATATTGTTTGTTATGAAATTTTCGTCCAGAATGTAATTTGAAAAACAAAGTCAGTATATATAATAATAATAATAATAATAATAATAATAATAATATTATTATTATTATTATTATTATTATTATTATTATTATTATAGGTAGTATCAAGAGAGTCTAATTCATTCATATTATTAATATACCGTCGTTGAGAGAAATATTTAAAGCTTAAAGAATCCTTTGATAAATGATTTTTATAAACGATTAGTGGAAACGATAAAGACCATCAGTAGGTTTGTGTTATGATTCACATAAAAGTTCTCAGTTTATGAAAGAAGATACAATACGCTCGTCTTATAGCATTCAACAAACCAATTCCAAAATTAGATATGATCTAAATCAAAAGGAAATATAATCTAGTGATAAAACTATCTTTAAGTTTCATGTAATAAACTCTTGACGTATTCGGACATGCGAGAAGAAGATCTTAAACTTCGTCTTCTGCAAATGAGATATAAGTTAAAGAAACTAATATCTACGTCTATTTACAGCCTATTGATTTGGATGATGTACGGTTGCAGCATTACAAGATGTAAAAGTAATGACAGCTTAAAATGTTGAGGATTTTACTGTATTGAAGAACGACTGCTCTGTGGTGAGAAAGCAAGTTTTAAAAACAAATACTTAGTAATCTAATCATGCTAAAAGTTACACTAATAACAAGTTCCAATTATTGCTACACCAGCTGAATTTTAAAACAGAGATGTTTGTACTTACATCAGGTGACGTATAATCGGCACAGCGAAAAGAAACACCTTTCATAATTTACAGTATCCATCCATAATCTAGCAGAATGCTTTTACAGCCGAGACACAAGATCGAGCTCGATTAGGATGTACATATCAGGCATATAGAAAGACAAAACAATACATTTTTTCAAACAAATTAGAATATAATGTACAATGTTTGAAATATGAAGGGTTTTTAATTTACTCCGGTGATGTTTTTTTTGCGCGGTAAAAAAGATTAATCATTATTACTCATTTAAGTATTTTACATTCCATACACTTTACCCAATATTGGCAAAATATAGACCCTTTAGTCTACTTGTACAGCAATTGTTGTGCAAAGAAACTTGCTTCTAGCTTCTTCAGGTCTCCTGATATGTCCTGCATTACACAGAATGCAGCAGCATCGACTTGTGCGTTCTCTGTTTATGGTTTCCAGAGCTTTCTAACTTCTTTGGCCAGATCACGGTACCTTGTTTCTTTCTCTTGCTCTTTGCGTACGACGACAGAACTCACTTTCGTTCTATGTCTGTAATGGCCAGGTTTTTCTGTTTGTCAACTGTTACTCTCTGGTGCATGTGGTCGGTGGCGAGTTTGAAATCACACAGGATTTTCACATTGTATTTCTCAACCATTTTCTCTGCGTTGTGATCAGGAGACTTGTATATGCATCTAATTCCATGTTTCTAATTGTCACAATATGGATAGCGCTTATTATTTTTTCCATTTCTTTACTCGGTGTTATATAATCAATAGCATATAATGAAATAAAAATAACCAACTAATAAACAGTGCAAATTAAATATACAAAACACCTCCCCTCATAACCAAAAAAGAAAGATTTCTGTGCTCAAGCATTCTTTTAGCTATTAGTCAAATATGCATGCGATAAAAAAAATTACATAAGATGAAATTTTATGAATAATACAGGATATACATGAAACAATACATTATTTCTAGACACGCAAAATTGCATCTTTTTCCCTTGATGTGCCTGATGTCAATATTATATTTTTTCAACATCAAACTCCACCTTTATAATCTATGAGTCACGAATGCCGAAATTCCGTTTACTCTTTTCTGTCAGTGCAATTTACCGTTGACCTTTCAAATAGGTCAACCTTTTTGACATATTTCGCATTTCCAATTAATCAACACAGTCATCAATTATTGGCAATAGAAATGATCTGTTTTAGTCACAATGTTCACCTTTCTATAAACAGTGCACATGCGGAAAGTATTTTCTCGTTTCGGTACAATTATACATCGTGAACTCCGATAACTTTTACTCTGCTCTATGAAATCATTTTCCATCAAATACTGAATTTCTTTTCTCAAACATTCCTGTCTGAGAGGGTTCATCTTCTATGGATACTGTTTCACAGGTGTGGAATCTACAGTTTCAACGTCGTGGTAGATTCTATTTGTTCGAGTAGGCACATCTGGAAACAAGTGCTCATATTCAGGTAATAGATGTTTTAGTTCATTCTTTTCTGATTGATGCAAATGTGAAAGTTTCTGGTCCACATTTTTAATAATTTCGGAATTCAGCAGAATTGTTACACAAACGTTACTACAGTCCGATTGCATTCTATCACTTAAAAATCCTCGCTGTATGGGAAAGGTACAACTAAACTGACTGCACAGTTAACCTGGCTATCTCTATCATAAACTCCTTTAACATGTTTGTCGCAAAGTTATTTTCGTTTTTGTATTCCAGGAGTATTAATGATATAATTTAAATTACATGCTTTCTTTTCAACAGTATAAGGGCCATAGTTCCTAGCCTGAAGAAGATTTTGTTGCATGGGCAAGAAAGCCAGAACTCTATCATCAGGTTGAAAACTCCTTTCCTTTGTATTTTGGTCATACCTTAATTTCATTATTGACTGAGTAGAGTGCAGGCTAGTTCTATCAACTTCACAAGCCTTTGACAACTTGTATTTAAAATTAGAAACATAATCGAAAACGTTCTAAAGCCCAATAGCTTTCAGGGTGACAGGCAGAAGACTTGAATTGTTGGATGCCTAACTAATGCATAACTTGCTGTAAAATTGTAAAATTCCAGACGTAAACATTGATCCTTGATCAGATTGGACAGATTTTTGCATGCCAAATTGTGTAAAAAACTATATCAAAGCTTTTACTATTGTTTTAGTTTTAATATTACTCAAAGGCATGGCTTCTGGGACTCTTGAACAAGCACACCTTATTGACAGCAACCATTGGATGCCTGACTTGGTCTTAGATAAGAGAGGACAAAATCTACCATTATTCTGCTAAATGATTCGTCAGATGCAGGAATAGGTTGCAGATGCTTCACATGTACCTTCTGATTGGGTTTTCCTACCATTTGACAAAGTGTGACAAGATCTACAGTATTGACAAAGATCTCGTGATTAGTATTATCCCTAAATGAGAAGCCAGAGGAGTTGCATGGGCTAGACTAATTATTTTCTGTCTACGACTTCAGAACTAAAGTTTGATGTTTCACCGAACTCATGTCACCAGCAGGTAACTCAGGTGATCTCCATTTTCTCATAAGGATCTACTTTTAACAAAACAACAAACAGGTACTTCTGGTGATTCAATTTCGATAATTGCCCTGTGAAACAAACAGAAGATCTCAGGATCCCTTTCCTGTTCGACGACAAGTGATTGTCGTTAGTCAACCTGAATGAGTAATAAAATGAGGTACACTGTAATCAATACCTTTTGTTTGATCAAAGTGAGGAGCAAAAGTGACCTCATCAGCAGCCTGACCAATAAATGTTTCGGCTAAATGAATAATTTCCTGATCAACATTTTTCTCGATGGTTTTCTTTGCTGTAGCTCTAGTAACTGCACACTTTGGGTATAAATGTTTACAAAATAAAATCTTAGTTATAAATAGGAGTCTATTACTGAAATTAGAATATAAATCTTGACCTGGCAATGAGTGGGAAATTTCTAAATTTCTGGACTCAGATTGAGATAAACATGTTTATGAAACCAAAATAAATGATTCGGGTTAGGTAGAATATGAACTTGACTTTGGAAAAGGTCAAGTTCAAAATACAATGTTACATTATCAATAGCATATAATGAACTTGAAAAACTAATTAACAAACAGTGAAAACTAAATATACATAACAGTCCGAAGGACTTTAGGTTACCAACCGGTTTGTTAATTTTGTCAGTGATTAGGTAAATACATGAGTTTCGATAGATACACAGCCCTGATAATTTAATTTCCATTCACCTCCATCCCGTCGTCAAAGAAGCGAATTCAACAAACAGGGCATTCCAGTTTAGGTAGCTCGTAGTTCCTTTTATTACCTTCTTCACACTATGCCGGGATATATGTAATATCTTTGCTAGTGAAAGGTCGACAATCCACAATGTTTGTCGTCGACGTTGAAGTAACTAAACGCTGTATTCAATCATAAAACTTGTGATGTATCGAGCTTTCAGTTGTTACATATGGCCGCGATTTTTGTCATATTAAGTACATTGGGGTATATGGGTGGCAATCATGATCTATGCAGGGTTCCTTATTTGCTCACAGTTTCCATGGAATTATTTTGGATTAAAAATTATAATTGATTCTATAAAGAAAGTAAATATGTAACAGACGTACTTTCACTAGTTTTGGTTTAACGTACATAAAAATAGTGAATGATAACTGTGTTACTGAATCCGGTTCTTTAGATCAGTCCACGCGTCCTAAATAACCTAGGGCAGGAATATGCATGCAACATTTTCTTCTTTCAACCAAATATTTTCGATATTTATTGCACACAGCAATTGGAACTCTGTTGTTGTTGTTGTTGTTGTGGGGCTTAACGCCATTTTTCAGCACACGATAGGCTATACATGGTGGCCAGTATTAATGGTGGAGGAAGAAACCGGGAAATCCGCGGAAAGAACCACCGACCCACGAGAAGCTACTGGCAAGCTTTCTCACATATCCACATTCGCCGAATCTTAGACTCGAACCCACGCAGACAGAGGTGGGAACTCTGTAGACACCGCCCCTAGCTATTGAACGGTTTCCTCCTCTCCCTGTCTCTGTTTGTCCATCTGTCTCTCTCATAGTCATTATCCTTATAGAATAAAGGCATATCGTTTAATATTATTTGTTTTATCTTAATTCTTTATCTTTACACATCTTCTTTCTATTTTTGTTCAGTTGTTATGGGAAGAATCTTTAACCATGAACCATCCTTCGGCAGTGTTAATAAATCAAAGAGAGATATCAAAAACGCATACGTTCCATCAATTCATAACGAAACACTTATGCGCTTTGGCATTTGTTACATGCACTCTCTTTTATGCTTTGTAAATACTTTTTACAGTGTGAATGAAACTCAAAATGAATTGGAATGTTTTTTTTTGTTTTTTTTTATTTTTTTTTAAAGTGCCAGGTGCAGATATCAGAGCAGACACCTGATAATTCTGAATTTTGGATATGACGATACCGATTGAACAGTCTGTATCAAACGAAGATTCATCATATAAAATTACATGAATATGAAATAATTGATTATACTCACTAAATGACATGTGCTGTCAACGAAAAAATGCATTGTCACATTTAACATTGTTGGGAAGCTTATGCTTCGTAGGGTTTGTGTACATTGGAGACACGTGTTCTGACCTTAAAACATGAAGCATCTTCAACTTTGCCGATACACCAATTTGTGATAACTGCATGACAAATTGATTTATATTAAAATTCTGATTACAGTTTATTGACTTTGGCGGCTTTTTGGGATATAATATCCATAAATATTAAAATCCATTGCATGAAAGGTCTGATGCGTTTGCAATGATCTTTATCTTATCTTTGTGTAGCTAAAACGGACTATTAGCGTTCTTGTGCACAAGAGAAATAATATCAGGAATTCAGTATGTTAATGGGAAGTAGTTTTCAGATAGCGCAATGTTTAAAACACAGCCCATAACTATTCTTGTATGAAAACAATAGCATGTATTCCCCAAAAAGCCAGTTGAAGAAACAACGAAAATATGATTTCTTACAAAATTCCCAAAATTGATGCCAGAAAGATAAATGGTTCTCATAATGTATAGTTTATTTTGTCAGTCCGAAAGTAATATGATAACATTGCTTCATATTTGAATTTAAGATCAATTATGATTTCCACTCTGAATAATACATAATCCACAAAGGTAACGTATTTATGTTACTTTACAAACACCAACCCTTTAAGAGTATTTCACCACTTTCCAATTTACCCGCGGAGAAAAACAGTACACAGCAGCCACCAAAAGAGTATTTAGTCTATTTCCCTTTATATTCATATAAAGATAGAAAACCTGCTACTGGTCATATTCGAACGGGAAGATATCTGAAGAAAGGCTTCTTGTGCCTTTGGTTTCTGTGATTTTTTTGTTAACCTGGTCACATTTAACATCTCTGTCATTACATTTGGCTAATTCACAAGTATGTTAACTGTTCTAGGAGTATTACGAAATATGATGTACACTGTCATCTTCATCATAACAAAATACACAATTCCACACCATCCTAGCAGTTTTAAGATACAAACAGCTTCCATCTATTGTTACATGGCTGTGGTATAATTACAAGACGGTGTGAATGGATTTTCTTGAAACATAGATCCAACAGACTTTTGCAAACTAATATGTTAAGATTTAACATATCTGTGTCATTCCAAAGTTTAGAAAACTCTTTAGTCATCCAGAAACAAAATTAGTAGCATCCCTACAATATTCATTTGTTACAAAGCAAAACCATCAAATTTTGTAAAACTTAACAAATAATTTAGCTATCAAAGTTGTCAGATGTTAACACGCTGATCACTGGCAAAGATAAGATTCTAGAAACGTGGACTGAGCACTTCATTTGCGTTCTGAACCGCCCAACATCTATCAGTGATGAAGCCACTAATCGTCTGCCCCAAGTGTCAGTCGATGAATCAATGGATGACCCACCAAATTTGCCAGAGACCCAGAAAGCGCTACGTCTGTTCTGTAGCGGCAAGGCTCCTAGCTCAAACTCAATCGCAGCAGATATATTCAAGGAAGGCGGTACGGCTCTGACCAAAAAGCTCTATCAGTTGTTTAGCTTATGTGGCATAAAGATACGATCCCTCAGGAATTCAAAGACATTTCTATGGAACACCTGTATAAGCATAAAGAGAATCAGCAGACTATCAACCACCGAGGCATTTAATTGCTGTCCACTGCAGGAAAGATACTCGTCAGGGTTCTCCTCAACCGTCTCACATCACACCTTTACCAAGGACTCCTACCAGAGACCCAGTGTGGATTACGGAAGGAGCGTGGTACCATCAACATGGTGTTTGCTGCTAGGCAGTTGTAATAGAAGTGCAGGAGCAGAAAGCTGACTTTTTCCACTTTGTTGACCTGACCAAGGCCATCGCCACTCTAAGTAGAGATGGCCTGAGGAATATAATGGCCAAGCACGAATGCCGAAGGAAATATATCTATATGCTCCAGCAATTCCACTACTGCATGGAAGCTAGAGTCAGGAACATTGGTGAGACTACTGAGCCCTGTCTTGTCTCGAAAGGAGTGAAGCAAGGCTGTGTAATAACACCAACACTTTTCAGTCTCATGTTCTCTGTTATGCTCACTGATGCCTTCAGAAACGGTGACGTGGGAATCAGCATCAGATACCCAATCTATGGCAACTGTTCGGCCTCAAGAGACTTCAAGCAAAAACAAAGTCATGCCAGACATCTTCAGCGACTTACTATTTGCTGACTACTGCACCTCAACGCTGGCTTTGAAGCTGAAAGGCAACGCGGCGAGGAGAAGTCCTCTGATGCTCGCACAAATTTTAGCCTTACGATCAGCACAAAGAAAACTGAAATAATACATCAGCCTGCCCCTTTGAAACCATATCTTGAGCCAAACATCAAACTCAGCGGCCACAAACTGAGAGCGTTGAGTAGATTCACCAATATTGGCAGTTCTCTGTCCCAGAACGTCGTTATCAACGACCAAGTTAATGCCAGGATTGCAAAGGCCAGCACAACTATCGGCAGGCTACACATCAATGTCTGGAACAGAATAGGATTTATTCTACAGACAAAGCTAAAGATATACAGAAAGATAGTATTCCCTACGCTACTATACCTCTGCGAAACCTGGAGAGTACCAAGGACATGCAAAGAAGCTGAACCATTTCCATTCAACTTGCCTCAGCAGACTCCTTAACATGAAGTGGAAAGACATGATTCCGGTTACTGAGGTCCTTGCCCAGGAAGGCCTGCCAAGTATCTACAATATCCTGATGCAGTCACAGTTGCTATGGGCAGGTCGTGTAGCCCGCATGCCACCCCACTGGCTTCCAAAAAGACTCTTTTATGGTGAGCTAGAACAAGGAAAATGATCCAAAGGAGGCCAGACGAAACGCTACAAGAACACCTTGAAGAAGTCATTGACGGATTTTGGCATAAGCACTGACAGGTGGGAACAGACAGATCAGGACAGAGGCTTGTGGCGCTCCTCCATCTGAAACGACCCTGAAGCCTGTGAGGCATCAGGACAGCAGAACAACGGAGGCACGCTAGGAATACCGGAACCAGTGACCCCACGATCTGCACTGCTGCCATCCCCTGTCCACACTGCAGTAGAACATTTAAGGCGCACATAGGCCCCTTGAATCACCTGCCCATCCACTGACTTTTCGATCTCCCTCAAACATTAGATGACTAAAGTGGTCCTCATCGTCCCGACGGACCTACTCACAGCTCGAGTTTCAATGCGTCGATATAACATATTAATGCAGTCAGATCATTATAACGCGATGGCCATACTTCAGACTTCATGAATATGTCAAATTCATGCATGTTGTCATTTTATCTTTGCTTCAGAACGAGCGCCAGTGTCGTTAATGAGATTTGATGATCTTCCATGAATATTTAAAATAACACAGGAATATTTGCTTTGAAGAAGATAAACTTGGCTTACTTAGACATCGATTAGATATACATTTCATAAATTGCAATATATGCATGTACTCTATCAATGAATGAAAAGCATGTTTTTTTGTTTAACAAAGGCATGCGATTCTCTGAGTGTCTTCCCATCTTAATCTACTTGACAATAATATAATTGTTCGACATTTCATTCTAGTCAACACTAATAGAATATATGATGGGGTTTGCAACGAGACAAGGAAATATCAGTCTAAAGGTTACATTATTATTATTCTCCCCACGAAGTTTTGTAACTGGGATTTCCTTGTCTTTGTGCGAACCCCTACGTAGCCTATTTTTATCAACCACTATTTTCCTTCAAAGTTAAAAGAGCTCTTCATTTTGGCAATATAGTTTAGCACGTTAATACAGACGATTCATCACTCACTATTATTTCTTCACATTCATCTGTACGTCAGTCAGTCTTAAAATGTTTAAGAAAATCTGAATAATTATTTCTGTAGAATACAACTGTAATTACTGCTTATACACCCTCACTAACAAACAGCTACTACTGAATAGTTATAAGTGTTACTTGTATTGCACGAAGAGGTCTAAAGCCACGTGCGAATGTTGTTTACATACGGCGCATTAATATGAATATATTAATGAGGGGTTGTGGCGTGACCTGTCCATCCGAAGTATACATTTGTACGTTTGAGAAAACAACAACATAAAAAGGGCATAACGAAGAGTAAAATGTAGCAACAGTGACTGTGCGTTGGATCATTCGTGGTAATTAGAGATCTTTGTCACCATCGTATATAACTCTTCTTTTATTTGGAGGAGGTGAAACTGTTTGCATCATATTGGCATTGTCATTGAAACTGACTGAAAACTACTCCCGTGTATCAAAGACCCTCCAAACGCCAGTCCCTAGCGGATAACCATGTGCTGAACTTTCAAGTTTACAGTCTCTTGGAAAATTTATATTTTCTGTCTTGGAATTGTGGCAAGTGTTATTATTAGTAGTGCAAGGATATGCTACAGGGAAATCTGCTTGTGGAATAAAGTGTAGACAGATCCCTTCTGACTGGCAAGTGCATGATTGGTCATTTCTGAGTGCATGTACACCATTGATTCAAATAGGACACAATGGGGATGTTTGACAGTTAGAGGAAAACAGGTTTGACATAACACATTTCTGGATGTTACCAAGTAGTTGTTGAAAGAGCATTTTTGTGGGCAGTGATGTGTATAGCTGTCTGTCTGGAACATTTTTATTAATATCCGACATAAATATTTTCTAACGCTTGAGTTTTATTACGTTTAGCAGCCAAATCTGGCAAGAATGCTTTCTTAGCCATTTTTTAATTTTTTTTTTCATTAGTTAGTTACGCCTTGTTAACCCAACTGGTGCCATAAAATCTTCTTTTTTTTTTCTAGTCATTTGTTTCTCTCCTACAAAAACTATGTTGGTTAATTCTCGAAAGTGTCGGTGTTTGTTTGATTGGAAAACAACTCCAGCGAGCCAAGCAGAACACAACAATGGTTCCTTCCCTTGATAAAGTAGTTCCTAGCGCGTGGAAAGTGTGAACGAGACGACAGGATTGAGATCGGAAAAGCAAGGTTAGCAAAATGGTAAGATTTCTCTGTCGCATGAGTGAGAACAGAATTTATCAGCCCTAAAGAGACGATATCTGCTAAGACCGCATATGGGACGAATATATTTTTTTTTCTAGGGCTGATTGATGCTTGTACGGAACCAAATTAAGTTTATAAAAAATATTAGCAATTATGCTTTTGCTGTGTCTTTTTATTTCTTTCTGTCCTACTGACTTTATATCATTCACCAGACGTTTGATGAAGATGCTCTGTGGTATTTCGGCAAAAACCAGACATATTAACTCATTAGATGAAATATTGATATGAACTTTCCTAACCAAAATAATAAATTTGGAAGTAATGCATTGCATGTATTTCCAATAATTTTTATCTATTCGATACTTTTTAGCCTCCAAACCCTCATTTAAAAACACAATTATGGACATACCCAAGGAGCAAAACACAGACGTACTGACCAACGAATGGAGACTTGAATGGATTAGTCATAGGTAGTGTTATGGCGATCTTCATTCTGCATCAAAGGAATAGGCACTGACGGGATTATATCGGCAGTGGTCATTTTTTCATATTGGCATATCCGTATTCGATATTTGTTAGGAATGCTCATCAGATAAAAACGCCATAGTAAATTGTTCCCCAAAAATACCTTATAATCGACTAGTATCGATAGATATTCAGATCAAACTAGAACATCGTTGGATCTGAGTTGTAATGTCATTAGAAGAGGTGTCGTACGTAAGCCATTATACGCTGTGTTGAATGAAGTCCTAACCATTGAACAAATACCCCATTAAACAAAAAATACAAGTCATTTATATCATCACCATTAAGAATTATGTGAAATGTATACCCCGTCATAGTAAATATTGTATGCCGATCTTTCTTTTTCATAAATTCCGAAAAATCAAATATTCATGAACCCGGCCAGTGTAAAATTACGTTGTTATCAATTTTATATATACACCGGGGGATATGCATTTAACGGAATTATATTTCAAATATAAATCTTTTTGACATTTTATGCGATATTAACAGTTGCAAAGTTCTTATCTTCGTATGAATAAAAAGAAAATTCAGTCAGATAACATTTCCACGGTTTCCTTTTCCGACGTCTGTACGTCGCCGAGTTCGTTACGACATTAATTATAATAAATTAGTTTTGACGTTCTCATTACAAAAAAGTCCACTTTTCATACCTCTTAAGTCTAAGACCGTTTCTGAAAACAATGATATTTGTACATTCCATGTTAACATTAAGACCTCATTTTGCACATAAACCAGATCAAGTATGTTTCTCTTTCTTTGTAATTGTAAAAGCATATCAGGAAAATACAGAAGTCATCGGCATAAAGTAACATAACGATATTTTGTAATTCATTGCCAACAAAGATTATAGTGTTACATGTAGGCTCGTACAAAAATAACAAGAGAAAAGAGTGAAGCCAACAAGTTTTGTATATTTTAACAAAATAATTTATTTCCCTAGAAAACAATGTAAAAATTGGAAATAGGACTTACGGTTTGTGAATATAATCAAAAATTTAATCATAAGATTGAAAAATATAAGGCCTATCACTAAACAGTTCTAATAGAATCCGGGTTCGAATCTCGATGAAATTCCAATATGGAGGCGATGACGTCAGATGATGTTTGTACTGATGGTAACAGGTCCTCGATTGAATCACAGTTTATAATGTTTCCGTTAAACTCCAGAATAAATTTCCACTGAATTTCTTTCTCCCAGAACTTTTATAAATATAAAGCACTTGTTTAGTTTTCTAGAGAATGAATTATTAAATTCCAAAAAGTAGATGAACTTCAAATAATCTGGAAACAACAACTGAAACCTCTTGAGCCCTCAAGGTTTAAAATACAACTCACTAAATCTACTGGAGAGCGTCTGTTTAAAGCCGCAATTTTAGATCACACGGTAGTTCACGTGATAGGCTACGTGATTTACTAATTTGAACAGCGCAATAAAAAATGCCATTTATCACGTATGCAAGAATAGTCCTATCTAAGAATCAAATTCTCACACTGAAAAGATATAAAAAGAAAGACTGTTTACAGTTCAGCTAACATGCGGGCCGAAATGACCTTGGCAATAGCCAATCGTCTTCACTCGATGTTTACAAAATCTATGAACCAGAGTGAGCTAAAAATAGTGCTAGTGTAATATCTTTTACGTTCTATACAAACTGAATTTACTGGAAAAAATATCGAATCCCGTGAAAATAATCATTACAATAAAATGTAAGGAAACAAAATTAAAATAAAAAAGAAATTTTAAAACTAACACACAAACAATTTAATTACATATTCGTAACAATAGTTTCATCATTTTTTTGTTCATAATTGGGAATAAATCATTTAGAAAGAAGGCGAAAAGGAGAGGATTTCAGATACAACATAGTTTCACATTTAAGAAATCACTCAGGTGATCTACTCGATAACATATATATATATATATACAACATAGTTTCACATTTAAGAAATCACTCAGGTGATCTACTCGATAACATATATATATATATATATATATAACTATATATATATATATATATATATATATATATATATATATATATATATATATATATATATATATATATATACATATATATATATTGAAAGTACTTTCCCCAACTTATAGGCTTTCGCGCAAATTTGATAAAAATAACACTGATATATTATCATGAATGTTGTTAAAAGCGGGCCATTCAGACATCGAACCACATAGACATTTCAGGGATGCAGATCGGGCCTAAAATTCTAGCCACAAGAATATGCAGCATGGCGTCAACCAGACTGGCAATTTTATCGGATTCACGGATGTTATCTAATGGCGGTCCTATTTATGTCTAATTGACAGAGCAAGGCTGACATAGAATGTATGCATCATGCTATTATATTTTTCCTCCTCGAGAGACGTGCCGGTCATGACCCACTTGAACAGCGGCAAATAGCTAGTCGAGGCCGATAGGGAAGTGTTAGCAGTGCCAAAATATATCATATTAGAAAAAGTGTTCTATCGGAATATATGCGAATAGGAGTTCGTGAAAATATTTGTGGCTGGGTCGCTGAGCAGAAAGAAAATACACGTCAGGAGATGTGAGGAGGCATATCGCTTTGTGTACAACAAATAAGAGTAATTGAAATCCAAAAACTGCTACGATTATGAAAAATGACGTACCACGTTTTAGAGAGCATTTAACATTGAATTGGGATCAATTTTACCTGAAAACCTGGAGATATGCATTTTTATGGAGTAAATTAAAAATTATCAATTTGTTTGAGACATTCCTTGCTACTATTACCAGTTGCAAGATAATTATCTTTATAGGAGTACGAAGAGAGAAGTCGATCGAATAACTTTTCCAAATTCCGTTTCTCGGAAATTTACGATCAAAATTGTTAGTGGTCAATGACATAGTTCCGTTTAGTTATTTCTGTCTATTATACATTCGTCAGACGAAAAGATATTGTTCAGAACCGGTTATCACGCTTTTTGGCAGCGTTTTTGCGGTTACAACATAAGCAAATTAAGTATTCTATAAATATACTTCACAAGGAAACGACTTGATCTAAGTTTCTGAACTTTATATCACTTTCCCAATGGTGATCTTAATTAACTGAACTTTACTCTTTCTCACATACGGATGAGTCTTAGCTTATCATTAAACTTAGAATATAATAAAAAAAAATAGTAAAAGGTCACAACGTATTTCATTTCACAAATGTGTAGTTTTCCCAACCAAACAATGCTTTAGACTTTACTTTTAAAAGGTATTGTGCATTGTAGGACGTGGTGATTATATATTGATTTTCATTCTGGTGTCAGAATATTAAATTCTTTCAAAAATCGTTCAAACTTTAATAATAATGAAAGCACTAAAATATTGCATTGTTCAGACTGTTATCAACAACCATTTGTATTGTTATTTATTTGGTTTCTCTGGTGGCAAAATAAACACTGTCGTCAAATAAGTGAAAATCTTACACAACAGTTGGACTAGGTTTTCACGTTGGAAATCTTCACATTCTATGAGTCATAGGGAAAATGAATATATATATATATATATGTATATATATATATATATATATATATATATATATATATATATATATATATATATATATATATATATATATATATATATATATATATCATATAGAATTCTCTGAATGACTTCCAATAATCATTACTGTTTTGATGTGCCACAATGACGCAATCCAGAATATCTTTCAATGAGTTCACAATGCTCCAAAATAGTGTTTTGCTCAATTGTCAATGAACACTTTAGTAATTACAATGCATATTTTAAATATATTCTTCCTTTCAAGTTACATGTATATATCTGAACACAACTGCAAACATTGATCACGGATTCACACAGACTGATGCATAACAGGAATGAATTGCGTGTTTAGAATTATCTGGGATTTAATTCAGAATACAGTGTCTCTTGTGCGTTGTAAATAATAAAAAAAAATTGTTGATTTTACTTAAATTGTTTGTTTTATTTCTTTCTGTTATATATTTGAAGACCAATAGTCACAACAATATATGAGGATATATCCAGTGTCATCCAAAAGTAAAACAAGATTTTCTACAATATCTGTGAAAAGAAAATTGTATTAGACACTTCATAATTATAAATGAGATAATAATAAGGTAAAATTTATTTTTAACTCAAGCTTTCGTTGAAAGGATGAGTAGATATATGCATGTTTAAGTTATGATGTATATTCGTGACGCAACCTTTAGGTGACATGATGTATACTATTATATCTCTGTTGATAATCTGTATATTTACAAAATTAAAGGAATTTTTAAAGTACTTTTTTCGTCATCGTTTTTACGTATCTAACCGCTATCAGAAATAATGTGCAATATCATCACCCAATATATTAGCTAGATGTTGGCCCACTTCTAGGCTTAAACCCCGAAGTCATACCTTCTAGTTTGGTTCCCTGTTTCGTAAGCTCTCTGTTTGCCACTCTGCTATACGTAGTCAGGTGAACGCCTATGCCATATTGTCATGTGATCAAACCAAAAGGACGGCATATAGATAAAGCTCGGTTACCAAAGTGTAGCTATAGCAGTCGTTATCTTGTTTTCAAGCTTAACCAACAATTCGGTCATATAATTATTTTTTAAATGCTTTTACTAGCAGGTGAATATGAAGGAAAGGATTGCTTTGTTGATAGTACACATTTCCCGCTGCGCCATCTCAATATTCCCTTATACAGTTGATTTCGTGGTAAATGTTATATCGAAATTGAAAGAGGTAATAGATGACAACTTTAAGTTTTTGAAAAATTAAGACGAAAGTATCAACCCTCTTCTACGAGGGGGGGAGGGTAACGATTGTGAAAATATTGCATATTTCCCACTACGTTATCTAAATAATACTACTTGCAATCAATTCCTTGATAAATTTAGCGAAGATATTGATCTATAGCTGTGCATGACAGCCATGATTTTATCAAACATTACGAAGGAACTACCAACCGTCATATGCTGTACATTCTGACTGCATCATGTACAACATTCCACTTGCAATTTATTTCTTTATAGATTTTGTGTCGGAATTGACATAAGGTGACAGATGACCGCCTAAATTTCTTCTATGAAGGAGAGGGTTGAGTGGGGGCGATATTTTGTCAAATGGTGTGCATTTGAGACTGCGTCCACTAAAAGGTCCCACTTGCAATCGATTTTGCGATCAATGTTGCATTGAGATTGATATATAGTTCTACATAACAGCTTAGATTTTGTCAAATGTTTAATCATGCTTCGACTATGAAATCCTCACAAAGCGGAATGCATTTTTTTGCAGGCAGAGGCACTATTTCCAAAACGGTATATGTTTTGCGATGAAAGGACTTGATAATTTGTTCAGTTTTGATTTTCATCGCTTTGGAATTGCAAACAGTGTTGAGTTTAATCTTTTTGGAAATACAAATAGAAAAAGCACATTCATATCTTTATCTTACAATATATCAAAATTAGAAATAAAGGGAATCATTAGAAAGCAACACAATTTAAAGGAAGTGTTTTATAAACATGGAAAGAGTCAGAGAGCAAGTCTAAAATGGCACTAAGGGTAAAAGGTTGAGTGTCCCTCTATTTCTGTATGGCTGAAGTACTGATTAGTTATCAAAACACAATCCTTCTTTTACCAGAGAGTAACGGAGACATGGATGGAGAGGAAGTAATGGGATGAAACTCAGATGGGGCCTTTTTTGAGAGGAAAACTCTGAACAGAGAAAAAAACAAAACAAACAATAAACGCAAAAGGCGTTACCTTATTATTTCCAATGGAATTAAAGCTTGCAAATATTTGATGTTTCATCTAGTTGGTATCATCTTGACCGATAATTAAGTAAAATAGTTTGTATTCTCCATAGGCGGTCAAAACCAACCAGTTTACCCTATCTTCGGTCTGTGATTGCAGTCCAAACTAAAGCGGACAGGTCTTAAAATGTGATTTATTTTGTTTCAGTAGATATTATCTTACATGCATTTTTGGTACCTACTGGTTCTGCCTCATTAACTTACCCACTCCTGCTGCTGCGGGGTTTGATATGCCACCTTTTGCGGTCAATCGATTGCAAATGGAGATTTTGTGTGACATACAAATATCCAACATTCTCTAAAATATCGTCACCCTCGCCACTTCATGGAAGATAGATGTTATTTCGATCATAATATTTGACAAAAAATAGGGGCCGTCATGTACAACGATATATCAGCATCAATGCAAACTTGACCAAGGAATGGATTGCACATATAATTGTTTTAGATGATGCAGCGTGAGATGTGGAATAGTTTTAAACAATTTGCTACCCTCACCCCTCTTAGAAGAGAGTTCATATTTTTGTGTTAACTTTTGGCAAAATTGAGGCTGTCATGTATCACCTCATATAAATTTTGACGTACAATTTATCACGGAATCGATTAGAGAAGGACGTTTTGGGACGGCTCAGCGGGAAATGTGAAGTTCATACTGCGCCACTAACAAACACAAAATTAAATGAATAAATTTGCCCCTGTTTGATTACTAAATTTTATCCTGATACGGCCATTTTGCTTTGATCACATGATAATATGGCGTCGGCGTGCACTGAACTCGGCGTTCGCTTGACTTCGTACAGCGGAGTGCGTCGCATTGAGAATACAAAACAGGGAACCAGACTAAGACCTCCTTTCATATTCGGGTACCTTCGGTCATACTGTAGTTGTCCCAAATTTGATTTCGTGGGAGTTGTGTCCACAGGCATCTATGGCAGATGGTGTGATGTTTTATAAATCGAAATATAGTTTTTATTACTCATTAGACAAATCAAATTATAAACCTATATAAGTAGAAATTTAATATACTTTCTTATACAAAATGTACATTTTATGATAAAAGAGATGTTTGCCTACGTAACTAACACCCCAATCTTTTTGCAGAAATGGAATCTTCCACAACCCCGTGATCAATATGTCATATTAGGATTAAGCCTGCCATTTATTTTCAGTATGTATAGACTGAGTAATATTTGCGACGTGTGTGGTGTTGAAATCATATGTGTGAAAAACAAATTAGGTAATATTACCATATATTTCAATAAAATAAATCAATGTAATACACTCAAGGATATCATTCGCGATAATGAACTAAACGTACTATATTAGAGACATGTAAATATACTTTATTAGTCTTTTTTTATCTCCAAAATGCTACACCCTGAACAAAAATGACACTCCAACAAATGTATTCATCAGAATGCGTCTTCGAGTCAATATCGTCCACACTTAAGTCACTACTAAAATGCTCAGGATCTAAAAGGATATGTGCCAAGTTTAAACTCATCCTAGACGAACAAATTGTTCTGCGCCCCTGCCCCTTTGTTATTCTGATATCTGCCACAAGTCATATGAGTGAAAAAGGAGGTGAACAACTTGCTAGTGAAGCATGTTCCTATTTAGAATGATGCTTGCAAAGTGCAGTGAATAGGTATTATTTGAACTAATTATAAACATATGTTATAAGAATATGTAGTTGGATATCATAAAGAAGACTGCTACTTACAAAATCTCTATAAATCCCTCAAAATGTAAGCTTCCTGAATTATTTTGTGTATTCTTATTGACTGTTAGGGGCTACAACATCCTGTTGCTATATACATACTAACCAATCGTTGCTTATGATACTTCTGTGCTATTTAAAGACGCAATAATGCAGGAGTACATGTAATTTCAAGAATTGTTATGGTCGTGAAACTAATGATTGTACCAACTCATAAACTGAAACCTTGCACAGAAAACTACGGTTTATCAAGATTCAATCAGTTAGCGGGGAATCGTTCATTTGATATCATATAATGAAAACTGCTACTTTCAAACTCTCTGTAAATCCCACAAACCTTACGCTTTTATGAATCATTTTGTATATTCATCTTGACTATCTGCCCTGGCAACATCCTGTTACTCTGTACATGCTCACTAATCACTGCAGGGGATACTGTTGCACAATTTAAAGACGAAATAATACAGTAGTGTCTGTAATGTTGGTCATAGTAATTAAGGTCATGATTTTAATTACTGTACCATCCCACAAACTGAAATCATGCGCAAAACGTTACGGTTTAACAAGATTTAATCGATTAACTGCTAAATAGCAAGAAAATACTTTCAATGCAGTGACCGCTTTACAAGAAAATCCGACGTCACAATCATTTACGGTAACTGCATGTGACCACATAGATGAACACATATCCTTAGTGTAGGCTCATTTGAAGTCACTTGATAATAATAATGTTGCCTGCAGTACAAAAAATATCTTAGGGACTGAGCTGCTTTCCCGTTTCTCGGTGTCACTTAGGGACAGATAATACCTGTTAGGATTAATATAAATCAGTCGGTTCTCCCCCACCCCTTCTCGTTTTGTTAGTCACAGAACACTAGTATTTGTTGGCGTAAAGAAAATTAGTCAACTTTCTTCCTTGGTTCTTTATGTACATCAAATACATGTAACATATCTGATATGTAACATTAAATAAGTATGAGTTCTGTCTATGGATTAGGTCTATTTTTCCTACCTAAACTTAGGAATGCGCTTAATGACAGCAAAGTTTTTGTTTATACTGTTGTACCAATTGTTATGTAAGTCAAACATTCTCTATTCCAATTTTGGCAAAGATTGGCATATCCCGAACAGTCAAGTCTGTCTAAGGGGCTCTCAAAAGGCAGACTCAAACATAGTCGTGTCTGCAATCCTGAAAGTTTCCATCCTTTTTATTTCAGATATGAAACTGTCTTATTTTCTTAAATTCTAGATTTTGCTACTTTGTTCTTTGTAGAGATTGAATTCTTTCATTGTAGACTATGTCGTCATAGTAACAAGGGTCGTCTGGAAATAAAGCAGTCATTATTTCGATGTTATATCTTGGAAATTCTTAATAAAATAATTAAAACTTTCTGTATTTTATTGGGTGAAATTTTAAAAATATATAGTGCGAGGGATTGTTATATATGACTTAAATCGTTAAACATGGTAATTATGGTAATGAAATATTAAAATGTCAATTTTGTTTTTGTGCAAGTTTATTGGCATTTACAGTCTAATATGTGCGTTTACTTGAACTGATACGCCATAATACGAGTATTATTCATATTGGCTTCCTATTACAATTCGAATACATCTTGGCTAGGTCTTCATTAATTCATTACTTATTGCCAGAATTTTATGTAATATTTCAAATACATCAAGAATAATCAAATATGAAATTGGTACTTTATCCTTCATTTTAAGCAGCATATAATGCTTTCGTGTTTTTTTTTTTTTAAATCAAATTATAGTTACCAAATAATGTTTTCATTACTAAATATAGATACAAATTGTTGCTTTCACATGTAAAATTATGGATACAAAATATGTTCATATGTAATTATAGATACACAATGTCACTTTTAATGTTGTTTTCATGTGTAACTATGGATGCAAAATGTTCTTTTCATACAATAAAGCAGATTTGTGTCTGGAACCTGTGAGTTATCTCCTCATCGTTACAGGTAATATCTAATCCCGATACCTCTCGCATCTTCACAAAAATGTAACATCCTGTTCCGAATACCCTGCATCACGTGACAATTTTCACGTAGCTGTGACTACGAGGAAGGCAACATACTCTCACGAATTCACTTGTAGGTGAGGGGAGTTTCCCGAACAAAAGAAAAAACTTTCTTTTGGAATGTTGGTGAGAACATAACTTACATAATGAATAGGCGTACAACACACATTTTAATCATCATTGTTATCGTTATCATACTACTACTACTACTACTACTACTACTACTACTACTACTGATAATTATAGGTTACTGCATTTGTATGGAAAAATTTGAATGAGGTTTTCGGATGGAAATACTGCACGACCTGGGGAATGAGGCAAAGAGGAAAGCCCTTTTGGCTTACAAGGCTGCACCTAGCCCTAGTACACTGCAAGCCCTCAGGACTGCCAGGAACAACGCCCAGCGGACCGCCCGCCACTGCGCCAACACCTACTGGCTGAACCTCTGCACCAGCATACAAACAGCTGCCGACACTGGGGATGCAAGAGGCATGCACGAGGGTATCAAGAAGGCGACAGGACCACCATCCCTCAAGTCCAAGACGGGCGTAGTCATCACAGACCAGTGGAAACAGCTGCAGCGCTAGGTTGAGCATTATCTTGAGTTGTATGCAACCCAAAACGTCGTCACCGACACCGCCCTGAACGCCATCCCAGACCTGCCAGTTATGGAGGAACTAGACACACCGCCCACCCTGGAATAGCTCAGAAAAGCCGTTGAGTGCCTCGCTTGTGGGAAGGCCCCTGGGAGCGACGTCATCCTACCTGAAGTCCTCAAGAGCGGGAAACCAGCACTACTGCAGCCCTTGCACGAACTCCTCTGCCTCTGCTGGGAACAGGGATACATCCCCCAGGACATGCGAGACGCCAACATCGTCACTTTGTACAAGAACAAAGGAGACCGCAGCGACTGCAACAACTACTGGGGCATCTCCCTCCTTAGCATCGTCGGAAAGGCTTTCGCACATGTCGCCCTGGTGCGCTTGCAGACCCTAGCCTCCCGCTTCTACCCAGAATCCCAGTGTGGCTTCCGAGCCGGCCGGTCAACTGTAGACATGATCTTCTCACTAAGCCAGCTGCAGGTGAAATGTCGTGAGAAACAGATGCCCCTCTACATTGCCTTCATAGACCTGACAAAGGCATTTGACCTGGTCAGCCGGAGCGAACTCTTCAGGCTCCTGGAGAAGATTGGCTGCCCCCTACGACTACTCGCTGTCGTCACATCGTTCCACGAGAACATGCAAAGCACAGTGTGCTTCAACTGCGCAACATCAGAGGCCTTCCCAGTCAGCAGTGGAGTGAAGCAGGGCTGCGTCCTCGCGCCGACGTTCTTTGCCATCTTCTTCTCCATGCTTCTCCAGTACTCCTTCAAGAACTTCAGCGAGGGAGTGTACATCCACACCAGGGCTAACGGCAAGCTGTTCAGCATCGTTCGTCTCCATGCAAAGACTAAAGTCACAGAGGTTCTCATCCGCGAATTGCTCTTCGCCGACGATGCAGCCATGACATCACATACGGAAGATGGACTTCAGCAGCTGGTATGTCGCCTCTCACACGCCTGCAAAGAGTTTGGACTGACCATCAGTTTGAAGAAGACGAACGTCATGGCGCAGGATGCAGACTCTGCTCCCGCCATCACCATCGAGGGGTACAATCTTGAAGTTGTTGAGAACTACACATACCTTGGGTCCACCATCTCCAGCTCGCTCTCCATTGATGCTGAGGTGAACGGCAGGATTGCCAAAGCAGCATCAGTTATGGCAAGACTGAAGCAGAGGGTCTAGAACAACCCCAATCTCACTGAGAAGACCAAACTGCGCGTCTACCAGACCTGCGTGCTCAGCACACTCCTCTACATCAGCGAGGCATGGACCACCTACACGAGCCACGAAAGGAAACTGAACAGCTTCTACCTGAGGTATCTGCGGCGCATTCTGCGCATCCAGTGGCAGGACAAATTACCCAACACAGAGGTTCTGGAACGCGCCAGCATGAACAGCATGTTCTCCATCCTCAGCGAGAGGCGCCTTCGCTGGCTTGGCCACGTCAAGAGAATGGATCCAGGCCGCATTCCCAAGGACCTGCTATACGGCGAGCTAGCAGAAGGCGCACGACTGACTGGAAGGCCACGTCTGCGTTACAACGATGCCTGCAAGAAGGACATGAAGACGGCCAACATCAACGTCAACAACTGGGAGAGTTGTGCTGACCACCGCTCTGCCTGGCGCCTTGCTGTCAGACAGGGCGTTCAGAAAGCCGAGGAAACGAGCAACACAAACCTCGCTACAAAGAGAGCCAGGAGGAAGGCGAAACAACAACAGCTTCAACAAGCATCAACGTTCACCTGCAGCAAGTGCAACAGAGACTGTCACTCTAGGGTCGGACTCTTCAGCCACTCGCGAAGGTGCAGATAGAACACCCAACCGGAAGCTACATCATCGTCTCCCGAAGACGGACGGATGTCGACGAAGACTTGAAAGATAGTACATATCCTTTGGGTCGTCCCCTTGCCACAGAACTTTGGAAATAATGCAGTATGTTTATCTGTTCACCATCAATAATGAGAATAGGCAATGCATATAAAATGAAAGGTATGCAGCTTAATAACGACAAATATTTGCTTGCATTGTGTGTACCTGTGGAAAAGCTCAAGAATGTTCTGCTATCCGATTAAATATATCCGTTATTTAACCTATACAAGCAGATTTCTTTTTATGTTATGTTCAAACGTACTTGCTGGCGGTAGGTGTAATGAACTGAAGTAGCTGATTTATTGCTGGACAAGGTCAGTTGATCAACTTTATCCGAGTTGTGGTTTTGTGTAGTTTGGCACAGAAAATAAAAGTAGTAACATAATTCTATTTCCTAATTTAAGGATAAAAACATCAGAAAATCACTTAATAAAAAGAAAATTGAAAAGCATGTTGTTCTATTCGATCCCAGTACTTATTCGTGATAGGCGGTCATACGTACCATTAAACCAAGAAAATTAAAAATCTACCTTTCGAATTTCTTTGTCATAATGTTATCAATGGCTATTGACGGCAGTGGAAAAAACTTCATTTATATGGCTGGTTGTTTATTATGTTTTTAACGCCATCGTGTCTGGCTATGCATGGCGGCTAGAATATTTGGTGGAGAAAGAACCCTGGAAGAACCACATACCCATGGGAAGCTACTGTCAAGTTTTCTCACATGTCTGCATTGGCTGATGATTTTGAACCTGAAAAAGCCACAGACTTTGAAGTTACTGTTTCAAATTTGTTTCGCCATAACATTGTTTCCAATGTTTCCAAAATGATGTTTAGCCTCTTACAAGCCATTTGTTTTTGCTACAAATATTATATGAACCATTGGATATTCGTGGACTTTATTTATTAGATAAGCAATGCAAGACGATTTAATTGTCTTAAATAATAACAAAACATTGATTTCATTTACATAATAACCAGGATATGTAGTACTTTTTCTTTCGATTTCAATTTACTTCAGGTTTGACGCATCCATTCATTATTTCCTTTTTTAACCTCTCCGAATAATAATAATATTTAAAACCATTCTTGATACCAAGTTAGTGTAATACTTCCCTACGCCATTATTTTCTGTTTTCTTATGATCTGATATCATTTATTTCTCTTCACTATGGGGAAACGTAATGTCTCGGAAATAGGATATACATAATACTTGGTTAGCAGTCTTATTCGTCTGAATCTAATAGTAACCTACCTCTCACAATATTACTTCATGGGTGAAAGTCACAATTACTTTGTTCATTCCTTTCTTTTGCTTAAAATATGGACTAGACTACAAGTTTGTTGTTTTAAGTCTTGTATTCAGTTGTACGTCCTTGACAAGTCCTGAAATTAGAGTCATTTACACCTGTAGTGCAACACTGTTGAAACTGTATGGTGTTTATGTTATCCATAAAACATCATTATGGCATAATTTCAAGATCCAGCATGGACACCCTGCGTCAAAATGTCCGATATGAAGAGCTAATATTTCCTAATTTGACATTTCATCTTCTCACTTAGACGAATATATATATATATATATATATATATATATATATATATATATATATATATATATATATATATACATATATATATATATATATATATATATATATATATATATATATATATATATAAAGAGAGAGAGAGAGAGAGAGAGAGAGAGAGAGAGAGAGAGAGAGAGAGAGAGAGAGAAGAGAAACAGGAGGAGGAGGGGGAGGAGGAGAAGGAGCAATAAAGCGTACATTAGGTACGGGCGGCGTCTACAGTGCACCAACTTGCGAAGCAATGTATTGAGCATATATATCGAACAAATTCGGTTCAAAGAAGAAAATGGTGCATGTGTATACATTTGTTTCTACAGGACGTGTGGGTGGATCCATTCAACGGATTCAAAACACATTTATCACTCACAGTTTTAATGTACGATAAACAAAAACTGACGTAGGAAAACGGTGATAACATATTTACCTTCTGTAGAGATTAATTAATAACTCGTAATCTATAACAATTCCCAGGAATATTTCAACAAGGAGACAACCCGGTATAGATCACAATTGCAACCAATCTACCCTTATTTGCCTAATATGACAAATGTTTTGATCTTTTTAGCAAAGAGTTCTTAACAATACAAAATACGAAAAATATTAATGAATGAAAATGCTATTTTATGGCCACTTGTGCCAACACCATAAGAACCATCTTCAAGTGGAGTTTTTGTTATATGTTATTTTATTTCTTTTACTTCTGTTTCAACGTAATCAACATGCAAGTGATATACCATTTTCTTTCAAAGCTGTAAAGAGTCAATCAGCTATCATGGCCATGCTCGCGAGCACATTCATGGCAACCCTAAGTCTTACTAAGTGGCTGGATTTATTTTCACCAGTATGATATCTTAAATGTTCGTTGGTATGATAACCTAGGACAATTGGCAGACACATGGTCTCACTTGACTACATTCCATAAAAGGTGCCGTTTGGTTTTATGCTCCATATATTCCAAGCACATTTAAACATCTTCTGAAAATGTGGAAATATATATTTATTATTCATAGAGAAAAGGACGTCCTTGTTAAAAAATGAACTGAGTTAATGAAGAATTCTGATTAGCTGATGAAAACTATAAACTATGATTATATCTTCATTTACCCTTTCAGCGTCTGCGAGCTTTCGATAGTTTCAAACAAACTTTTACACGCACAGTAGTCTAAGCATGCGCTTATGACTAAAATTTGTTGAACAGACCCTGACAATCAGATGCATCTATTCTGGCTTTGCCATGTTGTGGCCACATTTTTTTATAACATTGTTTTAGAAATCTGAGTGACAATGTAATAGGCAAATGCGGATTGACATGGATATGAAATAAGGGTTTCATTCAATCTTTGACATGTGCTTTCAACTAAAAAAGTGACATTTACAATTACTATGAAGGTTTAAGTTATTAGGGTTTAGGTACTCTGAATGTATGAAAATAGCAGACATCTTTAACTTCACCGATACAATATTTTTAGACCAATTGATTTATATTAAAAGTCCGACATCTGTGTATTGACTTTGACTAGCTATTTTGGATCTAATATCAGTCAATATAGAAATTCATTGCATGAAATTACCTTAGGAGCTTGTAATTTTTGTCATCATATCCCCTTGTGGCAAAAACTGATTAATATCTGCTTCCTTGTATACATTAGAAATCATCCCGTTGATTCACTAATGGCATTGGAAGCAATTTTTAAAAACTTTGTGGCAAAGTAAGTTCATTCATTATCTGGAACACAAAGTATTGGGATGGTTATTGCGGAGGAATCCAAAAGAGGAAGAACAGTTCGGAATGTTCGGACGTTAATTTTCTAACTTAGACGACATGATAACTAGTTGTCTCTAGTTATTCAATAATTATATTAACATAATGTCTTGCCATTGGAACTAGATCAGGATTAGGGATTTTAGTCCTAAAATTGCCTAATACCATCTAATTATGTGCTCTTGATAACTTACCATCGGAAGATTGTTTTAGTTCCACCAGATTTAAAAATGCATTAAGACTACTTCATAGTATTTGTCAACCTATAATAAACTTATCTTGAATTTAGCGGCCGATTCAAGTGCTTTGCGTAATCAAAAGGTTGCAGTTTGAACCCTGCTAAGGGTCGCCAGGGTTGCCTTTTGTAACATCTTCGTATATACATTTCCTTTCATTGTTCAATGCACGATGTTTTATTTTCGCGTATTGATGTGAATCATTCAACCGATTAGTCAAATCCATCTATAAACCACACCAACTAGTTTTTCGATGGTGCTAGAGTGAAGTCTAGATTTAATACAGTCATGTTATAGCTCGAACTCCAAAGGTTCGGTATTACATATTAATACGGTCAGATGATTATGACGCTATGGCCATGCTTCAGACTTCATGAATATATGTTAATTTCATGTACGGTTGATTGTATTGCATTTTTGCTGAGAAAAAGCACCTGTGTTGTTAATGAGATTTAATGAACTTTCGTGAATATTTAAAATAAAACAGAAACACTTGCTTTGAAGAATGTAAAATTGGTTACCTAGGTATCGGTTAGATATACATTCCATAAATAAACTGAAACATATGCGTGAGTTCCATATAGTAATGAAAAACAATTTGAATTGGAACAAAGACATGGGACTTTTTGACTCTCTGTCCATCTTAATTCACTTGACAATAATACAAATTAGTTGCCTTTCGATTCTAGTTTGCACAAAGATTTAACAGTCTTAGAGTGACGATATCCGCTAAAACCGCAGGAGGGATGAATATCGTTTTTTCGAGGACTGATATGTGCTTGTACCAAAATATTCTTTCAAAATGGCAGTAATTATGTTTATTTTATTAAATTTTATTTCTGTATGTTCTTGTCCCTTAATTTAATTTTCTCAATTGTTCGATGAAGATGCGCTGTGGTATTTATCAATAAACAGTGTGATTAACCCGTTAGATGAAATATTATTAGGACTTTTCATGCTCAAAATTATAAACATGGAAAAAATAAATTGCATTCCGAATAACTGGTCATCTTATTCGATAGGTTTTAGCCCACAGACCCTCATCTAAAACGGAATTATGGACAGACCAAAGGAGCAAAACGACAAACAGAAAGTTGCATGGAAAAGTCCCTGATTTTTCCTTTGTTACGTACAGGCTCGTTCAAAAGTAACAAAAGAATAGAGTGAAACCAACAAGCTTTGTAAGTTTTAACAAAAATAATTTATTTCCATAGAAAACACGGTGAAAAGGTGAAAATAGAAAATAGGACTTACAGTTTGTGAAGACAATCCAAACATTTATCCTAGTACTGAAAAAATACAAGTCCTATCACTAAATAGTTTTAACTGAATCCAGGTTCGAATCTTGATGACGTTCCAAGATGGAGGATGATGACGTCAGGTGAAGTCTTCATACGAATGTCAAGGGTTCCACGTTGAACCACAACTTGTAATGTTCCAATTTAGAATAAATTTCCACTGAATGTCTTTGTCCTAAGGCAATCTTTATTTTGCTTCAAAGGAATAGTCAATGACGAGGGCATAATGATGCCGGGTTTAGTTTCATATTGGCATACCTATATTAGATATTTTGTCTATTGTATTCTCATATCTTATTAGGTTTATAAAGTGTAGTACATTACGCACTAGTCGTTGCTAAACCTTAACTTCTTTCTCGTTGGCCACATTTTGCATTTTTGTTTTACTTTTGATTTCCGACGATTACCGTCGGGCCACTGTGGTTCGTTATGAATACTCATCAGAGAACAACAGCAGAGTAAATTGCTCAGTTAAGAACTACTTTATTGAAAAATTACGAAATGGTCGACAGTATTGAGAGATATTAGGTAAACCGAGAAGTTTGTTTGATCTAAGTTGCAAGGGATCAATATACGAGATGTTGTAAGAAAAGCGTTATACGCAGTGTGGTAGTGAAATCCCAGCCATTAAACAACTATTCCATTAAGCAACAGATACAAGTCATTCATATCATTCAACTTTTCGGATTATGTAAACGTATGTGCCCAGTCTTACATAACATTTCACGGCGATCATCATTTTTCATTACTGTCAAAAACAATCAAATTATTCCTGATTCCAGTCAATGAATTACATGTTCATTAAGTTTAAATATAAACCCTGCTATATGCATTATTACTGAATTAAAATCAAAATATGAATCTTTAGACGTTCCGAGCGACTATTAATAGTTGCAAACTTATTATCTTAGTATGAATAAAAATAGAAATGAGTCACATAAATGTTACCCTGACTTAATGTTTCCGACATTTGTACGTCGCCGATGCGTTGGATAATTAATACCGGTACATTGATATTGTTACGCAATTAAAGATAATAAATTAAAATTTTGATACTCTCATTACGATAAGTCCACTTTTCATACTTCTTAAGTTAGTACGTTTTATGAAAACAATAATATTTTTTATATATCATGTTAACGGTAGACCTCATTTTACAAGAAAGAGTTCAAATATATTTCTCTTTCTTTGTAATTCTAAAACAATATCAGTATGAATGCGCAAGTCACCAGGTCAAAGTAACATCATGACATTTTAGAATTGATTGTCAACAAAGATTATAGTGTCACCATTTTGTTCATAACTGGTAATAAATCATTCCGAAACAAGGCGAAAAGTGTAGAGGACAAAAGATGCAACCTTGTCTCACATTAAAAAATTCACTCAGGTGAACTAGTAGATGGGAATAGAATCTAAATTCTAATCTTAGGGGAATCTTATTCATGTAATTTAAAAGCCCCCTCCACAACTTATATGCTTTTGCGCATATGTAATAAAAGAATACTTATTTTGATAGAGGGCCAAGAACTGCTTTTAAGGTGTGCCTTTCGGACAATTAAGCACTAATCAGTCGTTATCAATACACTCATGTTAAGCAAGCCTGACATGACAGATTAATGGTTATTCTTCTATGAATGTGACCAATGACAAAATTGTCGATGACTAGTTTGAGAAAGGGTTGTTAAAAAGCTTACGTGGGGTGAGATGAAAAAAGAGATATAAGGACCTTGCAGAAATGAATAGTACACCAACATATGATTATTAGCGCTGAAGAGACGAGTCATAATAAAGAGATTTGGGAAACGGTGCAAAACACGTAGACCCAGGAATGTAGATGTCACATGTTAAATCGTACAAATGAGGTTAATTATTTCAGATTAAATCCGTTGCAATGGATCCCATTACAAATTTGCTTTTGTATTGCACAGTTACCAACCTCAATATATGTGAACAACAAATTTAATTCACGCAGGGTGGTATAATCCCTCTTTATGGCAAAACTATTTTCTTCATTTTTACGAATAATGCATAAGACGTAAAAAGCCAACATAAATGATTACAGTATTAGTTTCAGTGACGATGACGACATCCTTCTAGTGATATGATCAAAATATATTCGATAGGCAAACAATGTATTGGGGGTAAGACATAATTATACCTCCCACCTCCTCCTCCACCGTCAACCTGGTTGATATCTAAGAAATTTCTTTGCAGATTCGGTCTTGGTAGCTCGAAACTGACTGCGTCTTATGTATTTCTTGGAGAACAATTCCCGATGCAAGCAGTGGTTTAAACATTATATGGCTCTATTGGAGTCATCAATTTAGAGCGAGGCAAATTTTCGCAATCAATTTGGTCACCGGAAGCAATGGAAAACTACCATGTTATACTGTATTTAATTACTTTAAAATAAATAAACATTATCCAGGGCTGTGAATGTCCTATTGAATCCTATTAAACAAAGATGTTTTTGTCTGATACTTGCTCGTTAAAATTATGAGGATCAACCTTTCCTTTGCAATGACTTTTTCAATACTTTTACATGAAATGGTAAGAAAGCGGCTTAATGGATGTACTTTAAATATCATGCGTTTGATCATAGCCACAGATATGCCTCTGCTTTTGCTACGTAAACAGAAAACGATCAGGATATAAGTGCAGAGTTCAATATATTATATGTTATTTCAGTCAGTAAGACGTGGAAAAATAGATATTTTTCAATAGAAGATATGTTCATACCGAATTTCAAACCACGAATTGGTCTCAATTGAAATAAAAATCGAAAGGTGGCCTGAATATGTACTTCCAAAACAGGAATTCCTTTCAGCAAAGGAACAATTTATTAATAGGTAACATCGAGTCTATTTGGGCTGCAAAATATTCTTGATGGAAGAAACTTTCAATCGGTTTTTCTATTACATCCAAGATTCGATGGTTCGGCCTTGTGCAAGCAAATGATATGAAATAATATTGAGTATGACTCCATATTAGTCGATCTATATTGCCATGAGGAGACAGGGGGTGACTTACATCCGTTAGTAGTGATCACAACCCTGCATAAGTAACAAACCTATCTAGTAAGTTAAGAAATTTGGTAATTGGTGGCAGCATACTGGAACGGTTTAAAAAAATTGCTCTTCTAATGTAACTCAGAAATACAGAATATAGCAGGTTGCACTTCAGATCCAGAATATGTCAGGGCTTGAGTGTCTCATGGATGTATACTTGGATCACTGTTATGCTTAATTTATGTTAATGATATTTAATATAAGTAAGAATGTTTGCTGATGATGCTTTCTAATTATAGTGGAGGACGCAAACCTGGATGCTGGTCACACACACACACACACACACACACACACACACACACACACACACACATATATATATATATATATATATATATATATATATATATATATATATATATATATATATATATATATATATATATATATATTCAATTTGCAGTTTGTTAGATTTTTAAACAGTTATTACTTCACTGTATACTACTGATAATGTAATATTGTATGGTTGACTTGACCTTGCCCAAACTCGAATTCATTTGTACCAGACTTGGATCATTAACTTCTTTTATTGTTCTGTAAACAATTAATGCATAGCTAAATAACTTCTCCATGAGTATGGTTTAACTATTATGATTATTATTCCTGCCTGAGTCAAGGACATTGTGTTTACTATGTCCTTTATATCATAACTTTAGAAACAGACCTTCTAATTATAACTAAAGCTGTATTTTGTAAACATTCAAATTTTCTATAAGGTTATTTTCCATTAAAGTAATATTTTTCATTAGGAAATTCAAAATAAAGGACTATGTAATCTTGTTGCTGGAAAAAGTATTCATTCGTGCTTTAAGATCTTGGCAGAACTAATAGTATTATCTTGTGTCCATTAATTCAGTAGGGCTGGTATTTATTTATTTATGTAATTCTATGATTATTTGGATTAAATTCGCAATACAGTAAGTTCCTTTTTTACATTTTGGCGTTGTATTCTTGGGAAATAAATTATTTATTGAATTGTACAAAGCTTGTTTCTTCTCACTCTTTTGTACTACCTAATCATGTTAATACAGACTGTTCAATATATATATATATATATATATATATATATATATATATATATATATATATATATATATATATAGATAGATAGATAGATAGATAGATAGATAGATATGCTTAAGTGCGAAATATACAGACATATTATCGAAATAATTTTCTTTTTTTCTCGTACCTCTATTTTTACAAGTGAAAAATATATCCTTATATCTTTCCATGTGAAAAATATATCCTTTTATTTTCGTATGTGAAAGTATAAGACTTCCCATCATGCCATGCAACACTTGATTGTGTATGCCTACCAAAATTGTACCTGCAACAGCAAAAAACGAGTACTTTGTGAGCTAAAACATATGAAAAGAAAATGCTTTAAATGTCAGATGTGAAAATTATCTTTTATAAATACATTTGACCAGACGCCGTTCGCGTCCGTTCAAAGGTTTTCCTCTTACATCCTTGAAAACAACTGCAAACCTCCTGTGATGCATTGTTGAATCGGACTTGCTTTTTCTTTTCGATAATGTCAAATGAGTTATAAAACGACAAAAATGTAATTTACTGCGACAGGTTAGGTCAACCACATCCTACCGATTTCATTAGTCACGTATATTTATATGATCAGGCTATGAGAGTTTGGTGAATTTATGAAAATTAGGTGGGGTGTGAGAGTGTTGTGCTAAAGAGTGAGTTTAATCTTTTAAACTAAGTTTCTGAAGCACGTTTGGTATATAATAAATAGAACATTTTACTTTTCTACGTCAATACAGGATATAGTTCATCTTGTGGTACCAGTCGTTCAAATATCAATGTGTTTGGTACCACACAAAGAAATATACCCAGTATCAATCTCGTAAAAGAAAATCTCTGTCTCTCTCTGTCTCTGTCTGTCTGTCTGTCTGT
>JAECUM010034344.1:0-18520 GCA_016617855.1 Megalonaias nervosa
AAATGGCATCCAGAACAGTGATAGTCTTAGATATATCAGTTGCTGTAGAGCACTCATCCATTTTGGAAAGAATGTGTCGTAGCAGTTTCTTCCGATAATTAATTTTTACAGCCTGAATTATCCCTGCATCACAGGGCTGTAGTTTAGATGTTGTATTTTGGGGTAGAAAGACCAGTTTTACATTGCTAAACTGAACATCTGGGTGTGCATTGCAGAAGTCTATGATAATTAAAATGTTCCGATTTTTCCTTTTCATTTTATTGTTGACAGCTTCAAGCCAGTTACAAAAGATGTCTGATGTCATCCAAGCCTTTCTGTTGGATTCATAGGCAATACCCAAAGATCTTAAATTAAATGACCTAAAACATCTTGGGTTGTATGATTTGCCTATAACTTAGGGGTCCAGTTTTTCTCCAGTTGCACTACATGCTAACAATCGTGTCAACCTCTCCTTTGCTTTTTTCCCTCCTTTGTGAACATCATCTTTCTGTACTAGGGACCTGTCAGGTAGTCCTCTGTAAAAGAGTCCTGTTTCATCAGCGTTAAAAATATCACCCTTCAGTGATGGCTGGTAGTCTTTTTTTCCAGTTATCAACTGTCAGTAAATTCACATCAGCTGATTCTCCACTGAGCACACTTGCTGTGATATTGTATCTATTTTTGAAGCTCTCCAGACATCCATTTGATGCAGTAAAGTCATCATAATTCAGTTCTGCTGAGACAATAATTGCTTTTTCCTGAATCAGCTTTCCACTTACTGGTATGTTTTTACACCTTGCAACACAAAACCCCACTCCCATACTCGCTCGTTTAGATCTCCATGCAATGTCCGTTGTGCTGTGGCATATTTCTTATGTGCTTGTGCACCCTTCTGCCATTCGTTTCTAATGGACTCCTTGTCTTTGATAACATTCTGAACTTGCGTTTTACCGACGTTTAAGCTGGCTGCTATTTTGCGAGCTGTCTCCCCTTTTTCTCTTCTTTCAATTACATTAAATCTTTCTTCCAGTGTTAGAATTTTTCTTTTTTTCATCGGAGGTTCTGCCATTGTTATTAGTGTTGATGTAATAACAACTAGATGTATTTCGATTTTGATCAGGATTTGGGGAAATGTGGAATAAATATATATTATTTACCAATGAATGAAACCCCCAAAAAATAATTAACTCATCAAGAAACAATACATTATTTTGGATGAAGTTTAAATCACCAGCGTTATAGCTTGATAAACAAAGGTTGCGACCATCTGCACCCGGGTAAACAAATGGTGGCTTGGTGAAACACTGTAACAAAAGAAATAATAAATAAAAAAACCAATCTGGAAATGATTCTCACTTACTAGTGTTAAAGACAAAGACCTCATTCACCCGCAGGCATTACAGATTACCTGGAAAGACAAACACTGTACTCAACCCTACACTGAAGCCCTTTCAAAAGATTTATCACTGGGATATTAGGACTACCGGCAATGTGTGGGCTTTCACAAAGATAAAGGAAAAATACAAATCTCTAAATTGACTGCATATGTCCATCATTACTCCCTTTGATGAAAAATGGTTAATCTTACTGGCAATTCACATGACTTCGTCACTACAATGGCGGTTAGTGACATGTACTTTAGTCTGGTTTACTGCAATTTACAAATGACACCATACGCTGGACTTGTAAATTTCATAAAACTGGTAGCTAGCCAATTTTTTTTTTTTTTTAAAAAATACTGTATTAGAACAATCTTTACTATTTATGCGGTTGTTGATACAAAGGATTAAATGATGGTTAGCGGTGTTTATCTTGCCTTATGGTTGTTTAGTGTTATTTAATGTGCACTTTGTTTGCATACTACATGTATCCTGAGCTCTCGTGTTTACAAAGGATTAAGTCAAGGTCAGTGGTGTTGATCTCTGTTTTTTGCGATGCGGTCGTTCATAGCAGTGTCGAAATGCACATTTTGCCAGGAAATCGCGGTCGCTGGTCGTGTGCAGCAGGTGGTCGCTCATAGAGCGTTTATATAATAAAATCGATCCGTGCATTACGATTGTGGCTGTACATGACAGGTGGTCGCTCATAGTAGAGGTCGCTCATGACAGGTTCTACTGTATTGAAGTAAAATAATACTTTTTTCAATTGTATTGGGATATACTGGAGTCTGTGTGTCCATCTGCCTGTCACAGTTTTATTTACTTGATCCCTCCTGATGCCTTCAGATATGTTCAAAAAATTTGGTATGCATTGTAACAAACAATCACATAAGAATGGGCATTGTAATAATATTACTTTTAGAGCACGGGGTATTTATAAGCATTTTTTACTGACAGGTCTAGTTTACACAGTCAACATTTACAAATGCTGACAAAATATTAAGTTAAAATGGGGAAGGGAGACAATTTGTGTAACTGTTAACTTGAGATGAATTGCCAGCAAAGCTATTATCAGTCCTATATATTAGGATTATGACTTTCTTTTTAAGATCTACAGCTAATTGACTAAAATCATTCCAATCATTCCAGCAATATATGTACACATCAGGGCTAATCCTATGGTTTTTATGGGGTTTTTTATGCATATCTCAGGCAGTCTGAGGTTGCTACAAGTCATGAATTTAAAGACCCAGTAAATAATCCTCTATGGAAATAGTTTGGCTTCTTACTAGTCCATTATATTAAGTGCTGACAATCACATCCAATTTGCAAAATTATGAAAATTGATGCCTATGAAGATAACTGAATTCACATTAGATTACAGTTTATATTTAATACATGGAAGTTTTTTATGCAGAATTTGAGAAACTGCGTGGAAATGTTATGCAAAATAGAACATATATTTTTAGGTGGAGATGATAGGGGACTGTTGTGCAATGGAGAACATGATAAACTAATATGTGGAGAGTGTATGAGACTGTTGTGCAAATAAAACATGATAAGTTTGTATGTGGAAATAGATTGTTTTTCCTAGAATGTTTATAAATATTTCATACCATTGATGATCTTGCATACTGTATTGATGTGGGAAATTTAATTGATGATTTTTTAAAAAAATCTTGTAATAATTGGTGTTCTTTTTGTATTATGTGTATCTTGCATATGATTAATTATGTTACATAATATTCATATATTCTTTGTAATGAAATTGCTTGGTGATGAAGTTTATGGGAAAGAAATTATCTAAACCTGATACAAATGTTGTGAAAATTACATAGTTCTTTTACCTCCCATTGAAACCTTAACGTATTTGGCGGAGAACTGTTGGTCACTTTTGTTGATAAAAGTTTAAAGTGTCAGTGACACCCTACCTTAGCACAATGGTTTGGGTCCACAAGGTGCCATCATGTTATGTGTTATGTACTATATCATGCAATATCCAGCAGTGTCAGTTAACTAAAGGAAATATATGTGCATCCTCTTTGCTATGCAAGACTGAGGGAGGGGGCAATATTAAACAATGAACACAAGTTATAATATATTTAATGGTGGGGGGCAGAGAACCATTAATTAGTACACACATATGTAACAAGAATGACTACAGAAGTGTAAATTGTTTCAATATGTGTACTCTCTAGCCAATTCCATTGTATTTTTAACAATAACTCCTGCAAAATAGTGGATGAAGAATCATGATTTCTATAATCTTTTCTAGATTCCATTTGAATCCAGATAGTTGATAGTACACTAACACTGATTTATGAAACACTATTTTCTGAAATATTCATAATTACTGGACATGTGTAAAGGGTCTGATTTTTGACTGACAATAAAAAGCATAAATCAGACATTTAGAGTTTCTAAACAAGAACTTTCTTGAAAATAATTTAAGTTTAAATTCATACATGAGGTCAGGGATATTGATTTCATAATGTACTTGAGACCAACAATTTAAACAGTATTTAAAAACTTCCTGGATGAAGTTAGGGAGTGAATCATTCAGTTTTGTGGGTAAAGAATGATCTTAAAAATGGTTGACTCATTCTCAAAAAGAAAGGAAAACCTATCTTCAGCGAAACATTTGTTTATAACTGTAACTTTGAACTACTGTGGAGCAAAAACAGGGAGTAGTATCTTTGAATATAATAATAAATCCCTCCATCCATAAAACTGAAATTTTTTCTATTCCAGTTAACAATCAACAATGATTTAATTATACAGTATGTGTATAAGGCATGTAACTGTAGGATTACAATGACAGGGTACCCCTTTTTATGTATATGTAAGTGATTTGAAACTGCTGTGTGAATTATGACCAAATAAAAAAGGATACTGATGTACTGGAGTAGGGGTGGCTGTGTGGCAATAAACTTGTTATAGAAGGCGATGGTTGATTGTGTTGGCTTTGATGGTCTATTATTTCCCATCAATAGATATGTACAGTTTGACTGAGAAACTTTTTTAGATAATGTTTTGACTCTGTGGTCTTAAACTATGTAACAGAAGGAAGCAAAACCAAGAGGTTTAGTAAAATCAACAGATAATTTATTTCCCTTGAATACAAAGTGAAAATTTTGAATACAAAGTGAAAATTTGAAAGACACAGCAATATGAATTAAATCCAAAATAATCCTAAATGTTCTGTCACAGGCCCAAAAGTATAGAATGTTCCAAATGAATTCTAATAATTCTAATGAATTCTAATAATCTTGAATGTCCTGATATACGACAATGATATAATCCAGAATGTCTTTGAATGGGCTTGTGATAATCCCAGAGTAGTGTTTCAATGCAAAAAGTCAGTGACCATTTTGTAATTCCAGTGGATAATTAAAATAAATAAGTCATCTCAAATTAGAACACAACTAGAAGTGATTCACAGACTGGTCATAAAACGGGAATAATTGTTTACCAGATCCTTTATGTACATATTTCACTTGACTTGTGTCAGTGTAGTGTGCTGGAAAATCCAATTTTTAAAATGGAAAATTACACCAAACTGTAAACAAGTTTGTTTCCAGACCTTTCTAAACTCGTGAGCAAGCTTAGGCCTTGAACTCAAATTTTAGTAAATATCTTGTTTAATTCTTAGAATCATGGCAATAATCAGGTAGGCAAGAACTCCATTTTCACAACCCTTAATCATGGACATGATTTAAGTTGGGCACACTGTATAAATTAAATATACATAACAACCACCTCATTGTTTTTTGCTCTGATGTGTGACCCAGGTGACTGAGAAAACATCTGTTGGCTGTTATTTACCCTGGACTTGGCAGTCATTTCACACAGGATGCATTGACAACAAACACAGAGAACACTTGATGGATATTTTGTTCATGGGTCAATAACAAGATTAACAATCATCAATTTTTTTTTTTAAAAAGAGCAAGTAGCAATGATCTTTTGTCTTTTAAAGAATACAACATGTATTTTGCCATTTTATTAAATTAAAGTCTTGTTTATTTTGGATCTAAGGCTTTGTAGTACTTGAAGTTATTTGTGAAATTATTGTAAAATTTCTGGAACCATGTTGTAACTGTGCTGTATCCAAATTTGATATAACAAAACATACTGTAGTGGTTTTCG
The DNA here is from genome assembly GCA_016617855.1 of Megalonaias nervosa. Taxonomy (NCBI): domain Eukaryota; kingdom Metazoa; phylum Mollusca; class Bivalvia; order Unionida; family Unionidae; genus Megalonaias; species Megalonaias nervosa. Next base: position 5,508 of record JAECUM010034344.1, read on the forward strand.
ATGTATTAACTGTTGCTTGTAATGGTTGCCTCTTTTTCTACACATGATATTGAAAACTTTTTTGACATGTTTATTTGAGTGAAATCATACAACATAATGGAAATTCAAACTTCATGTTTGAACTCCACTTTTCACTCAGTTTTGTTATAAAGTTGTCCTCATTATTTCAGAAAATGCTTTATATTTCAGAGTGTATTAGTGATAATTCTTTTTCCTCACAAAGTGGATATTTTCCATTAAATAAATGAAATTGGTGCCACTCAGACATCAGATATGTCTGTTACTACATCTGTCCTGAAATCTTGTTACCATTATGCCTCCAGAACAGATATTCATATCATCATGGGTTTTTTTTCTGAAAGACTTCGTATGATGTTTAGTTGGTCCTGCATGAAAATGGTGACAATTAGACATTCAATACTGCCATCATGGTAGCAATCTTGAGATTTCTGTTGTCTCTACTCCAAAACAGAAAGTAATATTGACATGGGGTTTTTGTCAGAAGACTTCTTACGTCCTGTTGAGCAAAGTTGAAATGGTGCCACTCTGATGTCCAGTATGGGGCAACAGTGACTACCTTGCCAGCTTTGTTATGCTACTTCTTTTAAATGAATGATAATAGCAACATGGGGTTTTCGCTAAAAGACATCTTTTGTCTAGTGGGTCCTAAATGAAATGGGTGCCGATCTGATGTCTAATATGGCCACCAGAGAGCAATGATGAAAATGCTGTTCCTTTAGAATGAAGTCATATTTTCATGAGGTTTTCACCCTAAGACTTCTTATGATGTTGTGTTGGTCCCAAATGAAAATGCGCATCCATTATGTCCAGCACAGTGGCAATCTTTAAATTATTGTTATCGCTTACTCCCCCTGAATGAATGGCCATATCAACATTGGTTTTTTTACTAAATGACTTCTTGATAGTCCTAAACAAAAATGGACCCCAGATGGCGGAGTAGTCAAAAGCACTCACCTTTACCAGTCACTGTCATCTTACTGCTCCCTGTGTGGGTTCAAGTCTTTGGGTCAGCCAGTGCGGGTATGTTAGAAAGCTTGACAGTAGCTTCCCATGGGTCAGTGGTTATGACCAGGGCTTTCCTAGGGTCTTCCTCCACCAGTTATACTGGATGCAGTGTGTAACCTATCTTGCACCGAAAAATGGCATTAAACCCAAAAGAAAAACTGCTAAATGAAAATGGTGCTTCCCAGACATTCAGTATGGTTCCCACAACAGCCATATCGAAAATCTTGTTAGTCGCAACATGGGGTTTTTGCTGAAAGACTTCTTATATTGTCTAGCTGGTCATAAATGAAAACAGTGCTGATCTGACTTCCAGCATGGCCACCACAGTGACAGTCTCTCGTTCAGTGGAATTATACCCAGATTACCTTTCCTTCTGATTTTGGTGCGTGCATAACAACTTGAGATTCTTTTTATCTATTTCAACCCAATTTGGCATGCAGCTTGACACTGATGAGACCTGAGACCTTGAATTTGTTCCATTTCTAGTGTTCCATAATGTCAGTTACATGCAGTATGCTCCTGATTACCTGAACCTAAGATTTGGATGTCTGCAGCATACCTTCAACAAGATTTATTGGATTTCAATCAAATTTGGCATGCAACTTTATATTGATGAGATTTTTACTTCTTTTCCATTGTTGACCACAGGAGTTATGTCCCCTGATTTGTTCATTCTCCTGACTTTGGGTTTCTGCAGCTTTACCAATGATGGTTGGATTTCAACCAGATTTGGCATGCAGTTTTATATGGATGAGACCTAACAAGAATTTTATTTCTGGCATCCCACAGCATCATTTACATAGGTTATAGCCCCTGATTGCCCGTCTTCCCGACTTCTGTATCCACAGCATAACTGTACTGAGGAATGTTAGATTTTGATCAGATTTATCTTATACATTTAGATTGATGAGACTTACATGATTTGCAGTATTGTGTATCATGATCTAGAAGATTGATTGCCCACTGACTGCCTGTTCTGCAAACTTTAGTTTCCCAACTCAAGTTCCTCTGATTAAAATCCAGCCAAGCGCATTGTAATTAATGTGGTCCTTTGCAATGAACCCATTGCAGATAGCTTTATTAGTTTACCTCGCCATGAGGCAAAGTGGGCTTGTGGTATGTCCCAGCATTCAGTGCATAATGTGTCATCCATCCACATTGCAATTTTCATCTTTTTAGAAATTACTGAATCAGTTTTAGTCTGACTTGGTAGGAATATTCTTCATGATAATCTCTACTAAAGTTTTGTTAAGGGTTTGTCCCATAGCAACACTGTGGATTCCATGGCAACCAAAATGGAAAACTTTTGACTAGTTATCCAGAATGGCTTAGCCAATTTTGATTAGATATTGCAGGAATGTTTCAAGGAAACTGCGACTTGGGTGGCTTCCTTAGCAGTGGTGTGACTTCCTAAACAACCAACTTTGAAACCTTTTCTCAAGGACATGCTTTGTCATAATTTTGTCTGGGGTGCCACCCCTAGTAATGGTATGGATTCTGTAGGATAAGCCAGTTTTTATCAAAATTAAATGGAATATTGTGTTAGGACATGCTTCATCAAAATTTTATCTATGGTTGTTGTGCAGGTAATCATGTGGCTTCCACTACAGTGAGGTGTAAAACCTATTTTCTACTTCTCATGAATAACTGAACCAATTTCAGTAAAATTCTTGGAATGTTTGTTAGCATCATTGGGGGAGGGGTTGACTCCTACAGTGGCTGGGTTACTTCCATAGCAACATGGTTCAAAACTTACTTTCTATTTCTCAAGAATTGCTAGGCTAGTTTTGATCAAACCCACTAGGAGTGTTTCTTATTACATGCTTTATCAAGACATTGTCCAGTTTGGCACACCTAGCAGTAATAGGCATACATAGCAACAGTACCATAAAATATTTAGAATTTATTCTCAAGAATGTCTGAGCCAGTTTTGATCAGACTCGGTATAAATGTTGCTTAGGACATCAAAACTGTGCCCATGGTGACTACCCAAACATTACTGGCTTTCCCAGCAAACATATCAAAAACCTATTTTCATTTTCTATAGAAAAGCTGAGCCAATTTTGATCCAGCTTGGTTGGAATGTTTCTAAGGACATGCTTTATACAAAACTTTGTCTTGGATAGCTCCTTTATCAGTGTCATGCCTTATATAGCAGTCATGTGGAAAACCTATTTCCAACTTCTTCAGAATGAACAAGTAAATTATGATACAGGTGTTTCTGAGGATATTCTTTATCCGAGTTGTGTCCTGGGTAGCAGCTGGGTGGAAAATGTACAGGATGATATATATCTTCTATCAGGTATGACATATTGTTATTATTCTTATTTTTTCAATAACTATCATAGCAAGAGATTCCTTCCAAAACTGCCATACCATATCAAATCAAATAAAATTTCTCCAAGTTGGAATACCTGTCACATTAATTCACAATGGATGCCATTGCACCATCTAGTCTATCTTAAGTTGTTCAGTGTAGAATCACAATTGAACAGCATGTCTGAGTACCACCTTTTTCAGCCCAATAGCTTCAAATATTTATCTAGACAATATTTTGTCTTTCAAAGGCACCTGTCTTATTACTACATTTGCCTTTTACACCAGTGTACGCCAGGTATCTGATATCAGGCCCACTTGGTCCTCGTGTTGCTCATTGCCATAAAAGAATTATTGATGTGTATTCAGGAAATCTTTCAGTATTTTTTATATGGGATGTTGTATGTGAAGTTCCAGTAACGTTTGATATTATTTTTTGTATATACTGTATGTGGAGGGTGCTAGAACTTTTATATGGGAAGTTGTATGTACATGTTTCTGTATACATGATGAAGTGCAAATATATTCAAAGAACTGCTTACAAATGAGCTTTTCCAAAACTCTCTTCATAGTCAGTCCAGAGTATGTCCAGAGGAAGTATACAGTATATGGCCTATATATTTTTTTAATGTGAAATTACTTCTCTGAAATGTACAAGATAAAAAATACATTATAAATTGCTCATTTATTTAACACTAAAGAAACATTTTACAGTTAAACACATGTACTGTGTGCACATCTTGGGAAGCCCAGAAATTCTTGTCTGTAGTTTGTATCCTTTTTATATCCTTAAAATGAATAAACATATATAATTTTTTATGCAAAATCACTTCACAATAGGCATAAATTTATTATATCAAGCATGTTTGTAATTTATTTCATGTTGACATTGTTAAATTTTAATGAAATTTCAGGGAAATTATAAATTAGAAGAATAAATGTATGCAAAAAAATCAGTTGTTTCTTTTGTATTTTACCCTTGCATTTACATGTACTAATAGGGTGTTGCATGAAGGGCAAGAAAAATTGTTCCAAAACAGCTACGCCCCTTCACTTTTCAGTCATATCAGCACAAATCCAGGAAACATTAAAGTAGAATAATTGCCAAATTCAGTGATGATAATTTTGTTACATGAAAAGAACAGTCATACTGTAGTAATGGAAATGCATGCTGTTGCTTGTCTAAAGGGCAGTTGCCTATAAATGCAATCTCAGCAGTGAGTCCATTAGAGAGACTTTCATTCCTAGCCTGTCAGTGTGTATACATAAATACGTATTGAGGTAGATGACTGAATCTTTTGCTAGGGTTAAGATAACAGCGGTAATTTAAAACAGGATGTGGAAACAGTAAGTTTATATTTTGGTCAGTGTAAGACGCTTGTTTGGTAATTGTTTCCCAATTTTCATGGGGTGGAAGGAGTTCCCCCTCTTTTGTAAAGTTCTGGATACAACACTCCTAATTATGTTATTACAATTTGTGTTTTGCATTAGCAGGATCCAGTTTGTTCCTGCATTTGTATTTTGCTGAAAAATATCAAGCAGTCACTTGTATATTGAAATGTTCACTTTTCATTTTCTGTTGTGTATATGGTATGACATTTTTTTAATGTAGTGTATACATGCAGCCACACTTGATTGTGAGAAGTGAGGACTGCAGTTGCTTTTATTTTATTTTTTTATATTGGACTTCAGGTTTTTAACATGGTATGAAAGAAATTAAAACAGTACCAGTTGGTGGATAATATCACATGATTTTCTAGTTTTATATATGAACTCGTTAGATCACTTTACTAACGATGCACATACCACTCTCATGCAAAATTAGTGTCTGCTGTTTATGTGGCTTGTTTGTAATCTATCTTTTGAAAATTACTGAATTTATTTTCTTGTTACCTTGGTAACCATTGAAAATGCATATAATGAGAGGCTGTTGATTTTGGTCTCAAAATGGGAGTAAGAAGACATCATGTTAATGGGATGTGTGTGTCCATTACTACAATGCCCGAGGCTGTTGATTTTGGTCTCAAAATGGGAGTAAGAATACATGTTAATGGGATGTTTGTTTCCATTACTATAATGCCTGTCATTATAAGATTTCCCATTAAAAGCAATTATGATCATGGATCCTTTCATTAGGTAGTAAGAAAATTAAATGTATCATGTACTTCATTTTGAGTGGCCTCACTATAAGGCAATATACTGTTTGGTGTCCATAGACTGCATTATAATGAGGGAGTACTATACATCCATACATATATACATACATACATACATACATACTGCTCAGGTAGCCTAAGTGGTTAGAACATCCACCTCGAATGCAATAGGCCACAGGTTTGAACCCTGACCGAGTCATGCCAAAGACTTATAAAAATGGTACTAGCAGCTGCCTTGCTTGGTGCTCAACATTAAGAGGTTAGTGTTAGGACTGGCTGGCCTGGTGTCGGGATAATATTACTGGGTGGGATATGATGCTACATGTCTGTGGGATGATGCCCCAGTGCCAGACATCACTATAAACTGCAACAATACAGACATCTTGGCGACATGACTGGAAAATTGTTAAAGCTGCATTAAAAATCTAGATCATGCATATATATATATATATATATATATATATATATATATATATATATATATATATATATATATATATATATATACATACATGTATATATACATGTGTATATGACAGTTATACATAACATATATCAGTTTTCACCTATGGTAATACTTATTTAGCAACTACATTTCAAATGTGTTTGTGAGAATGGAACATAAGACTACTATGGACACCTTTCATGTTGACATCTGACCTGTTTTTGCAATCATTGTTCTGGCTATAGATTTAGCTCTAATGGATACATATTGGTCAAACTGTTTACCGAACTTTACCAAATATCCAGAGTTTGTCTTAACCTTTATCTTGTTAATATTTGCCTGTTGTGCATGTAGTTGATGTCAGATGACCCCTGATTCCTGTAAAAAGATTTTCTAATTCGAAAATTCAACAAGTTCATCAGGTATAGTCCCTGATTGTCAGGTATAGTCCCTGATTGTCAGACATAATTACTTTCGTTTCTCCGCAATAATGCCTGTACTTGTTCCATTTCAATGAAATTTAGTATGTAACTTGATATTGATGAAACCTTGTATGCATCTGATTATCAGCATGCTGCATCATCATTCTTTGTCATCTTTTAGCTTGAGTTATAGCCCCTTATTCATAGACTTACCCACTTTCGTTTCTGCTCAATACTGCCATTAATTATTAAAGCATTTCAACTAAACTTTACAGGTAGTTTGATTTTGATATTGGTTAGCCCTTGGCCAAATTTGATTATCAAAGTTCTACATCCGCATTTAACGGAGTTATCTACCCTGATTTTTTACCACCCATTTTCATATTTTGATAAGATCTTGGCTAAATTCAGTTATCAACGTACCGTGTCATTCAGCACAGGTACAACCCACAACTGTCAGACCCATTCACTTTCCAGTCTGCAAAATAACTCCCTTATTGGATTTCAAATAAATTTAATGTGCAGCTTGATATTTATTTTATGTCCAGGGATGCTGAGTCGCAGCTACAGCATGAACAGTTTTTTTTATTGAAGTTATGGCCCCTGACTGTGGGACGCACTAGCTTTCCATTTTTGCATAATAACTTACTTAATTCCTATCGAATTTAAACCCAATTTGATATATAGCTTTATTGCTGGACTCACCTACTTTTGTTTTTATACAATAATTCCCTTCGTTATTATTATATTTAAAACAATTTGTATGCAGCTTGATATTGCTTAAGCGGAATTTGATTATCAGTTTTCTACTTCGTCATTTACTCAAGCTACGGAGGCTGAATTTTGGGCCTACACTTGAGTAAATACTATATCTCACGTAATCATATTTTTTTTCAACGAAATTTTGTTTGCATCTCTGTGTTGATCAGATCGCACCTGGGTTCGTTTATCAGTGTTCTACGTCACCAGTAGTGTCTTATATTACAACATTACCGTAACTCATTTACTACATCATGTGTAGTGTCTTCCCGTATTACAGTAACTCACGACATCACCCTCGTCCCCTGGACCATTTTCCCCGTCTACTCTCAGATTTCCAGCAAAAAGAGGGGGGTTGGTTGGTTCCAAAATCTATTCTCAGACAAAAATTGTTGGTGTATGGAACGTAAGAAACAGTTTTGTGATGGCTGAATCTGGGTCTTTGCCATATTCGGCTGGGGTGGTTGAGGGAGCTTACATTGTTAGCGTTTTGTCGGATACACTATGATATCGCTTTTCAATGCATGTCACTCTGTGTGTCCTGCATCGACAGGCCATAGTTAATTTTATTTGTATTTGATTCATTCTTGTTCTACTCTCACTTCATATTTATCTTTATTACTAGATATCCGTTCACCCTTTCTTTCTTTCTTTCTTTCTATCCTTGCTATCACACTTCGTCGTAAATTTAAAGTATACGTAGAGGTGACAAGCAACTTTGTGATCGCTTTGTAATAACCCTAAGCCTTTGCCCAATTCGGGGAGACTGAGAAGGGCGTGGCGCACATGCATGACCCATGTTCTATTTTTACATGCTATTTGTTTATTTGTTTGTTTCTTGCTTTATTTGTGTTTTTTCCCCAAGTTCTTTGTACATACATATCAGAATCAAGTCAATACGTTGCTTTCGCAACGTCACTACTTTCATTTTTGCCTCACCAGTTATGTTCCTTTAGCAAGTTAGAAGTAGGGCACGGGATGCACGTCATTAAAAAAAAAAATCTGCCAGAAAGGCAAATATTTCTTTAATTAAAATTATATCAACACGTTATATTAAAATACAATACGCACATAAATACTATAGACCACGACTTATAAATATGGCATGTAGGAACCACACATAAGAATGCCTAAGCGGACCTTCATGGTGACAAACTTAGAACAGCTCTTTGACATACATTACAACCTGTAAAACTATTGACGTTAATTCATTATTGGCAATCGAACAATTTCAATATGATCCAAGAGTATAAATGATGTAAAACCCTCGATGTTGAATCAAGTCGAAGAAATAGATAATACAAATATAAAACACCTGCAGTTGATACATTCGAACAAAAAATTCACTGTATACTATAGTATAGTATAATATATACCCATAATCTATCAGGTGGATCTTTGATTTCGTGTCTCTTGAAACATACGGTTGTGTGCTAATTATTACTATTATTAGTATTATTATTATTATTATTATTATTATTAAACACAGATATTCACAGGAAACAGAATAACTATATACCGAGAATATTGTGACTCGAGTGGACCACGATTTTTATTTTTGGTCTTGGAACATTTATTGTCGATATCTGTCGAACTGACTCATTAAGAACTGAAATAATAAATAAAACTCTTGAACGGTGCAATTCAAGCTGTGTTCTTTGATTTGACATAAACGCAGCATGATGCTTTCAATTCAGACAGGTATTACGATTGCTCTGACATGTATTGCTCTTATTCGAGCAGAATTGTTCTGACGATCGGACTGGTAGTATGTCTATCGGAATATATATTGCTATTATCCTGATATAATTATCCAGACAAATGTTACAATTATCCAGACAGATGTTATAATAATCCGGACAGAGGTTAATGCAATAAGTCCGAATATTCTACCTTTTGTCGCAGTGATAGTTTCCGCTATGACTCCGTGGCTAAGTCCTTGGACTCGTGACAAGAAGGGCACCAACCATCTGATCAGCCCCAAAGCGAAAGGTACAGGTTGACCTCAAGTCCGTTAAGTAAAATGTACAAGGTCGGGAAATCGTCCCAGAAGCGGCATATGCGATGTTGTAAGAAGTTAAGTGCAATTTCTTTTTACGACTTGTTTTGATTAACAGTTGAGTTTTTGTTTACTTTGCCGAAATAATATGCATGAAAACTCAGTTATCGACTGAATGAAATGCATTAGTTTGCGTTCAAATAAGCAACGAATTTAATTTTCTTATATTGCAGTCTCTTTATAAAAGTGTCACTTTCAATGCAAATTCACAACAGCATTCAGATGAAAAAGCAATAGATGCCACATTGCTAGTACGAATACGTGATTTCAGTCTCTATTACCTATCCTCGGCGAGAAAAGCAACAAATTTCAGCATAGACGCGCAGTTAAAAATAAAGAACACATCAATCAACCCCATCGGTTCTATTATTTTGTATACATCTTTTTTCAACTCATCTGCAAATTCATTCAAAATCTGCAAATATAACTCAGTACTCCTTTTCAGACTTTGTAGACAGTTTCAACTTAGAACTATTAGAAACAAGACCCCTGCGGTCCTACTTCAAACCACGTCCAACAAATATTCTCGTTTGGAAGCAAACGTTTGCATTTAAACAATAAAATTATGCAAATATATTGTTTTATTCTTGACAGACTGGCAAATATTACACCCATCAGTTTGCACTCGCCATGCATTTACGGCGAGTGACATTGCATTTTAACTCATCATGCATTTAGGGTGACCGATTGTGTTCAGTAACTTACAGAGATTTAGCATCAGAAAATAATATTGTCCGATAACTTTAAAATATAATTAATATAAAATCGGGCAGATTCTATCCAGCTTAATCAATTATTCTCTTGAATCTGTCATGCCTTGTGAGTGTATCTGTCACAAACTATTGTCGTGGGACTCCTCGAAGGTCTGAAGGTCAAACGTGAGGATGCTGGTTCATTTTGGCGCACTGACTGACCGTTCTTAAAGATTGCCACACGTCTGTTTCTCCGTCCACAATGGCAACGAAAACTGTGGAACAATGGAAAACTTATTGTAGGACTGGACCTTTACTAAAATAGTACAATTACTTTTGATGTCAATGGCAGTCGGATACAGTAACGTAATGAGGTGGGGCATCGATACCTGTGCTGATATTGACATTGCGGATACAGCCTGAAAAGTGACTAGACTGAACCTGAAATTAAATAAAATTATATATATATATATATATATATATATATATATATATATATATATATATATATATATATTTATATATATATGCGTGTGTGTGATGGACAATTTGTGATGTAATTTCGCCGTAAAATGCTCATGAACCCACGTTTAAAAATTGCACATTATATATTTTTATGGAACGATATGGAAACCTTAATAACAAAGTATGCAATGCATCAGAATTTCTAAAATCTCTGTGCAACTGTCAGTATGACACATATTTTCTGCTTCTTCTTCTTCTTCATCGTCCCATCATCATCATCATCATCATCAGCATCATCATCTTAATTTCAATATCACGAAGAGAAGCATCAAAGTAGCAGATATAAAAGTAGTAGTAGCAGCTGTAACAATAATATTAGTAGTAGTAGCAGAAATAGTTGTAGTAATAGTAGTGGTAACAGTAATAATGTGATCTAAAGCAGAGATATTTGTAACATTAGGTGGTCGTGATGAAAATAATAGTGTAATGAACTGTGATAGTGTTTTTAGTACGTTGATCATTGCTATGTACGGTGGTCAAAATAACAAGGGAGTTCCCCATGAACGGGGTTCAAATGATTCTTTGTTACTTGTACGTGTCATGTATAAGTCAAAATATTGAATTCGGACGATTGTCGTATGCATAAAATCAATTTGATTACTGTCCAGGTTACTTAAGTCGAAACCGTAGAAAGTTGTAAACGATTTTTCCAAGTGGTTTGTCCGTACTGCACGTACATCCTCAAAATCTTGCATAAATAAATAAATCAAGCAGAAGCCGTGATGTACACTGACATGTTTGGATTAAAGAAACGCATATAGTTATTCCCTTAGGTGTTTTAATCAGTTTAATCTGTTTTAATCAGTTAAATCAAAGATACAATGAGCAAAAAAAAAAAAGGACCAACATGTACTCACGGTTGGGGTGGAAAAAGTGAATGAAATAATTATACAATTATTTAAAGCGATATACTGGGCCTACCTATTTCTCCCTTTATCAACAGATACAATTTAAGATGAGACACCATTGATAACCAATAACTGATTCACATCAAACCTGGCCTCGAATCCATTACACTCGCAATACTAACAGGGGCGGACTGGAAAGTGGGGGGGGGGGGCAGCTGGATGCACGCACCCCCTCCCACCAACAAAATTAGCGCGACACAGAAGTAACGTTTCCTATAATAACTTAGATGGTTAAAATTATGCCCTGGAAACGCTGAGGGTTCTGTCCCACAAACCCCTCGCCTACGTGTTCAGCCACACACACACACACACACACACACACCTATCTCAATATCTCAACCCCATTAAAAAAAAAAAAAAACATTTAAAAAAAACAACTATACTAAGTCGATATTTCTGGATCCACCAAAATAGGTCATGTTACGGGCGTATCAAGTGACGTTTGCATTACTCTTGTTTGTCTAATATATCTTTGACGCTGATATAGACGATTTGTAAAACATTGTTAGTTTCAATTACTTTACTCTAAGGAAATAGTTCCGCAAGTTCTGAAAGCTGTTACTTCAACGGAACTATTTTTCACAATAAAGAAAAGCTTTCTAGCAAGATTACTCAATAACCACTCAACATATACCAGAGAAATATAGCTAGCATGTTTGTGTTCATATGTAGACGACTTTATAAGATTTTGAGGCTATTACGGCGGTTTTCTTTTTATCTTTGTTTCCATTTTTTATACATTTTAAAAAAAAAAAAAAACTTCTTGACTGTTACGTGTAGGCTCGTACAAAAGTAACAAAAGAAAAGAGTGAAGTCAACAAGCTTTGTAAATTTAACAAAATAATTTATTTCCCTAGAAAACAAGGTAAAAATATGAAATAGGACTTACGGTTTGTGAATATAATCCAAAACTTAATCCTAGAATTGAAAAATATAAGTCCTATCACTAAACATTTCTAATTGAATCCAAGTTCGAATCTCAATGAAGTTCCAATATGGAAGGCGATGACGTCCTCTATAACCAGTTTTTGTTGATGTGTCAACAGTTCCTTGTTGAGTCACCAAAAATATAATTCCGACTTTTGAATTCCGAATAATTTAGTGAATGTCTTTGTCCAAGTATTTCGTTGAAGAAGAATATTTTCCAGGATGAATAAATTATTTTAAATACGAAAATCAACTCAAATGGCAACAAGACAAATACCTTGAACCCAAAAGTATATTTTTACGACTGATCAAATCCACTAGAAAACGTCTGTTTTAACCCACGATTTTAGATCACATGATAGCTCATGTGACGGGGCTACGTGATCACTAATTTGAACAGCGCAGTAAAAAAAAAATCCCATTTAGCACGTAGCCTAGAATAGCCCTATCTAAAAATCAGATTCTCACGCTAGAAATGATTAATAAAGAAAAGCTGTTTACAACATGGCTAACACGTGGGCCGAAAATGAACTTGGTAATAACCAATCATTTTCACTTAGTGTTTACAAATCTCTCAACCAAGGTGAACTAAAAATAGTAATAAAGCAACACTTTTGCGTTCTAATCAGTTCAAAACAGAAGACTGAATTTTCCCCCCAAAAATATCAAATCCTTTGAAAATTATCTTTACAGTAAAATGTAATGAAACGAAAATAAAGAAAAAAAAAAAAAGAATTTTAAAACTAATACACAAGTAATTAAATAACATATACGTAAC
>JAECUM010034345.1:0-31119 GCA_016617855.1 Megalonaias nervosa
AGACTTTTGCAGCTTCAGCAAGTTTACTAATCGCTGCTCTGCCCCTCCAATATCCTCTTGGGCTATAATAAACAGATTCCATTATAATAGTTATATAATTAATTACCAGTCCGTAGCATTATTTTACCTTTCATAGCAGTTGTTACTAGAAAACTAGCGAGTTTTTCTCTGAGAGATTTATTGGATATAGAATTTAACGCATGAATCAATTTCACATCTGCGAGATGCCGTTGTTGTAAATCTTTGCTTTTATACGCAACATCATGAACATGACACGCTTGATCAATCTTATTTATTGGATACTCTCCTCGTCTTGGTTGATCTTGATCATCAAGTCGGATATCAAGTCGAGTTCCAGGACCACAATAATTATATCCAGGAAGATGTTTCTCACCGGAGTATTTAGCCCATGGAACTCCTGGTAATTTTCCTAATGAAGCGGCGATATCTCCACCTTTGACTGACAAGTCAAGAGGAATAAATTTATATTTTCTTGTGCCACATTTTACACATTTGCCTGTAACTGCACGTCTTTTATTTTTTGTTGTTATTGTTGTTAATCCAGTGGTGGACGTGAGTGCTCTGCATCGAACACAATATGAATTCATATTATTTATTATATGGATATAATTGACTTCTCAGCGACACGAAAACAAGAAACAGTAAGGCACTATCCAGCACTACCAAATTCTATTAGAATGATTATAATAGGCCCATCTGGATCTGGTAAGACACAATTATTACTTAATCTGATAATGAGATGGCTCAAGTGGGATAAATTATATTTGGTAGCACCATCTGTAGATGATCAACGATGTTACGAAGTACTTCAAGATTTTAATGAAAATGCAAAATTGCTGAATGAAGACGGCAATGATGTTGTTGATTTTATTACCGATATTGATGAAGCGCCATCTGTAGATGACCTAGATGGATTTATTAATAACCTCGTAGTATATGACGATATTATGTTAGATAAACAATCAAATCCAGCTCGGATATTTTCCAGAGGCAGACATAAAAATACTGACGTGATTTATGTTACTCAGCATTATACACAAATACCTAAAGTGATCAGAGATAACTGCAATATTGTAGTCGTGTTTAATGGAGTAGATAATTATACCTTACAAAATATTTATTATACTTGGTGTTCAGGGGATATGGACATGATCAAGTTTAAAAACTTCTTTTCAATAATACAAGCTGTTCCGTTCGGATTTATAACAATAAATTTACATGACCCAAGATCTAGATATCGTATAGGTCTGGATAAAATTTTTGGTTAATTACAGCAGCAGAGGAGGTGAACGACCAATATTGAGTGACCCGGCGAGTAAACGAAACACAAAACAAAGAGTCGGAGATGAAGTAACGAGATAAGCTAACCCAATGAGAGAAAATCTCGGTCAGTTAGAGGCTTTGGTTTAGCGTTATCGACATTATTTTCAGCCTTCGTAGGAACCTTATTTTTTAGACAAATGACGATTCAGACAAGTGGTCTGTTCACCTCCTCTGCTGCTGAACCTGCAGCTTGCAGTGTTGTTCTTCTTTCGTGTTCCCAAAGTTCTGCACTGGACGGAACTAAATTAAAACTGAGCAGCCTTTGTTTATCCGAATTTACAAGTAAAGGCAAATACTCTGAAGTTTCCGACTACTTTCTACACGTTTCAAACTATTGAAGCCATATCTTCCATTAGTTTCAGGTCTGTTTTGAATTTTCAAGTTTCAGATTCGTTGATTCGGCTAAAAAACCAATCTAGAACTAACTAGATTTCATGTGGTTTTCGAAGTGGCAGATTCTACAACTTTTTATGTGATTTCAATTACTTTAAGAAGCTGTTGTTGGTGTTTTTGTTTAGTTTTAGCCTTGACAAAATCTCCCAGCCTCCGTGAAGTTTCCTCTGCATCGGCAGCATGCAATTTTGTAGCATTTTTCGTGTTACTCGAAATTATTCAAATGGTTTCGTTTGGTCATAGCGAGGCGACAATAAAATAGTTTAATATGTTTTTCCGATAGCTTCCAAAACAACAGAAACGACTGCAATAGCCTTTTGTATAGTTTTAGTGATATCAATTAATGTAGACCATTTTTATAATGATGCATTGTACAATTAAACTTAACTCGAACAGGAGTTTGTAGTAAAAGCAAACAATCTCAGTAAACCTAAACGGAAACAGTGGAAAAATAGTCTCAAGGTAGTTTCAATTTACCAGATACTACTTTAAAATTTCTTTATAGTGTCCATGAACTTTTAAACATATAGAAACCCTTGTTATTGCTTTTACCAAGCAATAAAGATCTTGCATTATAATTTACCAGGAGTAAGAATAGAACCACAGCTGAAACGTCTTTGCTTTCGTCTTTCTAAAGGAACATTCCGTGATATTCTGAGAAAGTTTCCGTAAGTCTGGAGACTACCTTTCTTGTTTCAGCCGGGTTTAATCAATCCTTAGTTCCTATGCTGGTTTCCTTAAAATCTGAAACTGCAAGTTTCATTACATTTGAATGTCGTACACAACCGTTTTCTACCTGGTCTTTTTGTGTGATAGATTTGAAATGCTGAGCAATGAATTAGCTACGAGTATAGAATGAAATGTATCTGGGACATTTTCCAACATATTTTGCTAATTTCTGACTTTTAAAAGTAAATAATCGTTATTGCATTTGCGGCACATACTCTTCTTTTTTCAAGAAAAAAGACAAAAATACAAGTATGTGTCTGATCTGTTTTGTTTTCTTTGGTTTCCTTTAAGAATAAAAAAATCAAACTGAAGTCCAGTGAAATAATTTTTACTGACTTTGTTTTTACGGAGAAAGTCTCCACAGATAAAACTAGAGATAAAGAATGATTAAAATTTTGTCAGTAGTTTCAACTTACAACGAATTGCTTATGACTGATCTAAATATTGCAATGCTGTGCACAAATGGCCTCTGGGTCGTTAATGATGACATGAGGTGTAAAAAGACTTGTATATTGTGGAGAAACTACCAAGTATATAAATAGAAGAGTGGCTGATAAACTTCAAATCCCAGGGTTGGTATACCTGGTATTCGGGAAAGTAGCCGTCTACGTATTTCTTTTATTACATTATTGAACGTGTAACAGGTCAACCATAAAAAGAAACAAATGAAAGTAATCTGGCGAATTGTGGATAAATGTTCTAGATTGTCAATTACCCAAACGCACACCCGAAAACGTCACGTGCCTAAAAGATGTACTGCTGGTTAATTCGGAATCGCTCTTGTAATGTGTCGATAACCATACCGACTGTCCCGACCTCAGCCGTAGAATAACTACATTACCGCCTTGGACGTCGTGAGTTAATGAACTAAAGGCTACAGCATCACTGACATTAATACTGTCGACCATAAGTTCCACCCACACACCTTTGTTGTGCAGTGTCGAGACAAAAAATGACATCAGGTACAGACCACCCTGTGGACAAGTGAATACTCCGGTGTGTCTGTTGTAGGCAAAGCCCTCGTTTGTCAGTACTCCATCAAATCTTATTATCTGGGTCATTCCAAGGTTAAGCGCGGAATCAGTAAGGAATGTTGAAAATGCAACTGAGCCTGCAAAGAAAATTTAAAAATATTTTAGCTTAAGTTATGTAATATGTGGGCTTTCACCAGCTTCTCTTTCTTTTTAACTACAACAGCAATGACGATATATATATATATATATATATATATATATATATATATATATATATATAGAGAGAGAGAGAGAGAGAGAGAGAGAGAGAGAGAGAGAGAGAGAGAGAGAGAGGGGTGTTCGCTTGCTACTCGCTTGATGTGAAAAGAGGGTAGAAACAGGCAAGTTTTGTTGGTGATGGTATTTCTGTATAATAAGATCAAGCAAGCCAGAAGGTATCACAGAGAAACAAGAATAAATATTATGGTATTATAACGAATGAAGAATAAACAATGTTTGACCTATCATTGTGTTCTCTCTTCTTTTTCTCTTATTTACATATCCACAATTTCATTAAAACACAGATTTATCTATTATAAATAATGATGCGAATGAAAACAGGTTTAATATATGTATATTTATTTTTTAAAAAAATAGATTTGTTTCTGTTCTTATGGTGCATCCTGTTTATATATACAGAGACTTATACTGTTGAATTATATGAGTAAGTGAAAGTCTGGGAAACTAAAACTTGGTATACTAATAAATACCGAAATTCTGTCAAGACCAGGTGTATGCATTTTATTAAATAAATATAAAACGATATTTCTTCAATTGTATATAACGATATTATTTCTTAGAACCATTTTGTACAAGTTCGAATTTCTCCGTCACGCTATATTTGAACAAATCCAAACTCTGCACAAACACCAAATCTGGAATTATAACAGGTTATTATATCTCTGAAAAGGTCCTTTTTCTGAAATGACTTTTTCTTGATTTAAATTTGTTATTGTTGTTAAATTTCCAAACATGTCATTTTTGGTGCAATTCCGAATGTTCATTTATGGTCGCAGTTTATGTAATCAGAGAATCCTGACTAAATTTAGTTTTAGATAACCATAAACGTGGACAGAAATGATGAAAACTTATGGAATAGCAAAATTGCCTCCAGAAGTTATGATATTCATGTGCATTAAACATGTAAGCATTCGAGTTGAAATTTAGATTTAAGTTTCAATCATAACTGTTTTTGATGTACATCGAGAACATATGTATACATTTGCTATTGTGTTCCTCTTGTGGATTTATCTATATAATATTCTGTCGATTCTCCAGATACAGTATTGGGCAGACCCAAAATCTGGACACATAATGAATTATTACAACTCTGAAAATAATAATTTTAGCGAGGAATTTACCTGATTTTAATTAGTCAATGTTGTTAAGTTTCCCAAAAGTAGAGTTCTAACTTTTTGTTGCAATTCAGATTTTTTATTCATGTATATTTCAAGAGGACGAGGCGGCTGATAACTGTATACTCTCCGCACCCACGAATGTTTAAATATATTTATTGGAGACAACCAATATTCTCTGATACGGATGTTAGAAGCGGGAACGCTACCACCACTCTCTCAGGAACAATAAATGCTGGGAACAATAATTTCATCAGTAACTTTGCGAGGCACATTATGAGAGGCAGTAACAGACAGCAATGCACATTTCACAACGCGACATCATAACATATCATCATTCGGTAAAAAATAACCACCAAACAGTTAATCTTAACGCAGTGACGGGGTACGCAATCAGCATAATCAACGACATGAATGCCGATCAATCATATCCAAACAGCCATCTGGAATCGTCTGAAGA
Source organism: Megalonaias nervosa (assembly GCA_016617855.1). Taxonomy (NCBI): domain Eukaryota; kingdom Metazoa; phylum Mollusca; class Bivalvia; order Unionida; family Unionidae; genus Megalonaias; species Megalonaias nervosa. Next base: position 5,295 of record JAECUM010034345.1, read on the forward strand.
CAGTGTAGTGGAAGGAAACAAAGTACATGTAAACATTAGTGATACAACTATTTAACTATTTTTGTGAGACTGGCATATATATATATATATATATATATATATATATATATATATATATATATATATAGAAGTATATATATAAGAGTATATATAAGATATATATATATATATATATATATATATATATTAGTTAGTTGAATAGTTAATTAATTGGGTTACCAGACCTTTCATTGTCTTTTATCGAAGTATAATTTATTACAATTACATTTAAATATTTGAATATTGCACGTAACAATTTGGTATCTAGCTATAACCAGCCAAAATTTACCACTGCTAGCTTGTATGATTACTCACCAGTTAGGGCTTGTCTGATATGGAATTGTGATTTTGATGTTTGGTTGCCATTAGTCACAACTTCTGAATCAGAAACTGCATCATTGCCATTCTTTAGAATTCGAGAATCATCGCAGTTGTTTTTTTCTGATCGAGCTGAAGTTAGAAGGACTTTAAGTCGTTTGGTTTCATTCTTCAGGATACCAATTTCTTGTTGCATCGAACGTTCTTTGTTCTCCATTTCTTTCATCTTGATCTCCATTTTCTCCATCCTGTCAAGTAGCGTGAAGATAACATCACTGAAAGAATCGTAACTGGAATCTCGGGCGCTAATCACAACTACAAAAGCAAAAAATGCGATTAACAGTCGAGTGAACGTAACTGAAGTCATTTTGTTTATGACAAGCGCGCTATTGTGGACAAAGGTGGCTACTCTAACGCTCTAATCGTGCATATGCTCTGACATCAACAACATGAGAGGGCATTCTTATCAATGATGATTCAGCCAGTTGTGATGATTATGTGACCTTTCAAATCAGTGTCATAGCTACGTTACGTACATCTTCCAAAACTCTATAATCACAGCGCGATGAGCCCAATGTGTTCAGTTATATAGTATGTTAAATATATGTCATTTGTATTTTGCTGATAACATATGTATGTACAGAGTAAATACTAATTTATAACAATGGCAAAGTTGAAACATGTCGAACAAATTACAGTTAGTTCCTCATTTTGGAATCAGACGCCAGATAAGCGCATTTGGCTCATTTTGGATTCAGACGCTAGATAAGCGCATTTGGCTATCTATTCACCCTTGAAGCATTTATTATAAAAGCTTTCTTCAACTGAGAACATAAAGCAGCTGTCTTTTTATGGTGTTGAAGAAATCTTGTTGACTCGACGTAGAAGTACGCATGATGAATGTCCTACCCAGTCTAAGACTAAAAGCCGCTAATCTATATTTATATTCAACTATTTGAAAGATGGAAGTTGTCGAATTCAGGATGGTCTCACCCTTTCTAAATGCAACTCTAAAAATAATAGTATACCTCGGGGTAGCATGCTGTCTTTTGCACTATTTAACATCAGAATTAACATAGAGAAATGGCTTAATCCAGGAATTGACTGGCCATTACATGTCAACAACATTTTCATCTCATATGGATCAAGTATTACATATCATATAAAACGTTAGCTATATACATGATTAAACTGATTTCATTAATGCGCACAAGAACATGGGTTTGCATTTTTAATAATTTTGTTATTCATTTCTGCCTGTCACGTAGAATTCTTGCTGGTCTAAACTTTTATCATGACGGTAGTAGTGTAGTGGGGTACTTTAGCGTCAATGGGAAAATACATTACAGACACACACACACCCCCGGGGTACTATAGCGTCACGATTTTTGGCGTCAAAAAATCACCCTGGGGTACTTTAGCGTCAACGGGAATTTTGTATTGGGAACCACAGCCTAGGGTACTTTAGCGTCAACGGGAATTTAGTATAGGGACAAGAGGAATGGTACAGGTAAGGTGACGTCACAGTACTGGACATTGGCAACAATGTAGCAATGTAGTACCGTGACGTCATGCCACCTGTGTCATTTCTATATACAAACACGAATCATTCGCGTTCATGTCAGTGAATAGTGTAGTAGAGTATGTTTTATATATTTTTATTTTTTTCCATTTTAGGCAAAGTGAGAATAAATATCTTTTCGAGGCATATGAAGTGGCCTGAAAAGGGCCTTTGGGTTTTATGTTAACACCAGTTCGTTAACATAGAAGGCGTCGTATAGGTCCTCATCTCTTTCGCAAACTTCGTCTAACTTCTGGTCCATAGATGAGGACTCTCTTTAGACACCCTTGTCTCTCAACATAGATCCTTCGTTTCCAAAGGGCTGTATCAGTGATCTGGGTAATTGCCCATGATGATCTGACATACATGGGATAGTCCGGGTTGAACAGCATCGACGATAGGAGGGTAGACGATTCTACGTTGGTCCACATCTTGTGACGAGAACAGGTGAAGGGAATGAAGTGAACCGCGTTTATTTATAGTGGAAGACCGGATCGAAACGGATTGAAATTGTCCACCAATGACAACACGCATTACAAAATTCAGTCACTTCGCGGAGCCTGTCTTCCAATCCGAAGAGAGCTACCTGTGACGTCACATTCTCTATATAGGTGCGCTAGCGTCTGTGTGCAGTGAATCGATGCGACATTGTTTTGTGAAACATGACTGAAACTAAGAAGACTATGAATTGGGGTGCACCGGCTTTGGAGACGAAAAGCGATGGCATAGCAGCGGCTACCAAAGTTAACAGCGCTACTTCCAGAAGAGGTTGATTTCAACTGAGATTTAATAGATTTTTTCTCTTCTTCGCAAGAATTTGTTCCGGTACCAGTACCTTCGCCACTTTCTCCTTCTTTACCACACGTCGACAATTTTAAACAAAGACAGAAAGAAGAATTGGAAAAATTTTTACAACAGCAGAAAGAGGCAGAACAAGCATTTCTCCTTGAACAGCAACAGCAAGAAGAAGAAGAGGCAAGAAGAAAACGACAGGAAGAAGAAGCAGTAGAGAAGAAACAAAGTCTAGGAGAGAAGGAGAACAGTGAAAGTCAAACGGTAACGGTACTCTTGGACATTTTGGCTGAGTTAAGAAGTCTGAAACAAATGTATCAGACTTCTTTATTACGACCCAAGAGAAAAAGACCTTCCCGAGCCAAACAGCCCAACACTGTTACTACACCAGAGATACCACCCCTAGTGATTTCTACCCAATCATTAACAGGAGCAAGTCCACAAGTAGGCCTTGGCCGTGGCAAAGGCTTAAGGCAGTTAAAGCGGATTGCTTCTCGTTCCTGAGATTGTTTTCTGATAAAACAAACACTCAACGGTCCTTTTCAGGGCCACTCACTTCTTTCGAAAAAAGATACTAATTCATTTTGCCAAAATCAATTAAAACTTAAAATCCCTTGTTTGCTCAATGATGTACGTGTGTGAGTGCATAAGTGTAGACCCTTATTATTCTAAACAATCAAAACCAGGAGACACTTACGTTTCTTCATTCTGGTCTATTCTGGTACAAATTTTTACAATTCAATATCACAACACAACACAACACTTTTTTAAAAAGTTCATAGACTTCTTCTGTGTCTTTTTTCTTCTTTCACTCTCTCTGTTCTTTGAATTTCTTCACTTTTACACTTTTTTCCTCTTCTTCTTCTTCTTGACTTTTTTCTCGTCTTCTTTTCTTTTCTGTCTTCTCTTTCTGAACTTGACAGGGTTCTTCTTTTGCCGAGGTCACCTCTTTTTCTTCTTCCTCCTCCTGCTCCTGTCCTTTCTTAGGGCAATCTGAAGACCAATGTCCTTTCTCTTTACAATGATAACAGGTATCTTGACTTTTGTCTCTTCTGACACTGGTCTTGCTTTTTTGACGGTCTGGACATTCTGTAGCCCAATGCCCTTTCTTCTGACAGATATAGCAAGTATCTTGACTTTTATCTCGAAAGGAGGGAGAGTAGTCCATCGGCTTGTCTGAAGAAAACTTTCTTATGACACCTCGCAAAGCTCTAATCAGAAGTTCGATTTGTGTGGGTTCTTCCATCATGTTGAACGGTTTGAGAGCAAAATGAATACTGAGAGGGAAGGCACCAGCCTTTATATATGCACTACGCCTGACATAAATATATAGGGGTCCATGGCGTTTCAAATGTAGTCATTTGACTTTTTGCAGTCAAGATGAAACAATCGCATCATTTCGTAAAGAAACGAGAAGAAATTAAGAGGAAGAAACGTGATTTATCGCCTCGCACAGTAGCTGCAGTCTTGGATTAAATTCATGCCAGCGATTTTGAAGATGAGATGAGTGAACCAGAATCTAGGCCCAGAGAGTCTACACTCAGTCAAAGTCCATCACCACCAGTAAATCCTCAAAAGTACTACCACAGTCGAGAGACCGACAAACGCTCCTCCAGAAAATTTAGAACTACGGCCTACACGTAAGCAGGGAAGTTTAAAGATTTAAAGTCCGACGTACCGTTGGAGAAGGCAGAAGGGTTCATCACTGATGTGTGGGATTCTTTGTTACCTACACTAAAACGGCAATGTGAAGCCAAAGAAGACGATCGCTTGAGACTTTCCATTCATCACGACAGCTTGAAGTCACCCGTTTGGATCATGGACAAGATTCAACACGTGCAACAATCCAACGACAAGTTTCACATCACCGATGGAAAAGCGACACTGTTCATGGCCCACGTGCCTCTTCCCTATCGGAGAGGACGCAAAAAGGCGATCTTGGTAGGAAACATTCGCAGCACCAAAAAGAGCCTCGTTCAAATTAACAACCCTCAAGACAAGATGTGTTTAGCCCGTGCCATCGTGGTGGGACGAACGTATGCCGACAAGACAAACACAACAGAATGGAAAAGGGCCTGGAAAACTATTCAACAATCTGACCGAGCCAAACAACGAAGAGAAGCAGAACTCCTGTTACAGCAAGCGGGGCTAGCTAAAGACACACCCTGTGGCATTCCTGAAATGCAAAATTGCAAGACGTCTTGGCTCCACGTTACACCTTGAAAGTGCACCCTCAAGAAGTGCGCGGACCTCTGTTGTTTCGAGGCAAAAATTTCAAAGACGGAAAATACATTCACGTCTATCATCACGATGAACATTTTGATGATATTACCAGTATCACTGCATTCCTGTCATACAGTTATTACTGTGAGAAATGTGACTATGGCTATAACAATCGAGAGCAACATAAGCATTGCAGATCGAAATGTGAGGGATGTTTAGCCTCTAAGCCCTGTCTAGACGAAGGACAAGAACGAGTGCATTGCTCTGCTTGTCAGCGCACGTTTGTCAGTCCTACCTGTTACTAACAACATCTAAAGACGCAAGGTTCACAGCAAAAATGTGCCTGTCAACTCCTGAGATTGTGCCCTACTTGTGGACAAGGCATACGTACCAATAATGCCAAGGCGCACGTCTGTTCAGGAAAGAAGCGATGTCACATTTGTCGCCAAACCTTGGACTTGGAACACCAATGCTACAGTCAAAAATACCAGCCCCAACAGGAAGAAGATAATGACCAGAAGAAAGGGAATTTCATCTTTTTCGATTTCGAATGCATGCAAGAGACTGGCATTCACATTCTTAATTTCTGCGTGGCTCACCGAGCGTGTGAGAAGTGGATCCAAGAGCCTATCTTGACTCATTGCCTTCACTATAGCAAGATTCCTGGAGGACGTGAAAAAATCTCTCAGGGACCAAACACGCTGACCGATTTTGCCCAATGGATCTTAAACCCTATCGACGAGACGTGGAGTCAAGAGGACATTGAACGTTACGGAGATTGCCATCGCTATGCCACGGTGATGGCTCACAATTTCTCGGGATACGATGGGCAATTTCTTCTCAGATACTATACGGAACAAAGTACCGAATGTCTGAAAGTGACTTTGAACGGAGCCAAAATCATTTCCATGCAAGTGGGCCAAGTGCAGTTTAAAGATTCTATGAGTTACTTGGCCATGCCTTTGAGTCTCATGCCTAAAACGTTTGGAATGACAGAAATGACCAAAGGCTATTTTCCGCACTTTTTCAATACCGAACCCAATCAACATGCCGTTCTACCCCATTCGCCTGAGGCTCACTTCTACGATCCCGACAACATGCGTACCAAACAAAGAGAAGCTTTCTACGCTTGGTACCAGACTCACGCCTCGGACCCCTTCGACTTTCAGGAAGAAATGTTAAAATATTGTCGTTCCGACGTGGACATTTTACGTCGTTGCTGTGGAAAAGTTCGAGAACTGTTCATGGAACACGGAGGAATCGATCCTTTGAAAGAAGCCTGCACCATTGCCAAAGCGTGTTCCTTAGTGTACCACCAACGATTTATGCCCGAAAACACCCTAGCTGTCATAAGTCCTCAAACAACCAATTTTGTCAAACGTCAATACTCGGTCAAAGCTCTACGCTGGTTACATTACTTGTGCGACAAGGATGACAAATGGATCCAACATGCCCGCAACGGAGGAGGCGAAAAGACTATTGGAAGGTATTCGGTAGATGGCTGGGACTTAGAAGACCCCCAGACTGTGTATGAGTTGAACGGGTGCTTATTTCACGGATGTCCTATCTGCTACCCTCAACGTGTCACTAAAATCAGTTTTTACAACGGACTATGGAAGACTTGTACCAGGCCACTTGTCAGCGACGTTTGAAGTTAGAAGAGCAAGGATACCAAGTGGTAGAAATGTGGGAACACGAGTACGATCAGCGATTGAAAACCGATCCCGAGTTTAAGCGCATCGTGGAAAGTTACAAGCTGGTAGACCCACTGAACCCAAGGGACAGTTTGTACGGAGGACGGACGAATGCCACCTGTTTGCTATACCAAGCCGACGAAGAGAAAGGAGAGGAAATCAAATACTTGGACGTGTTTTCTCTGTAGCCGTACGTGTGCAAATATTGTCATTTTCCCGCAGGGCACCCACAATTGCTGACGAAACACATCGACGTGGACAATATTCGACATTACGAAGGATTGATCAAATGTAAAGTCTTGCCTCCCACGTACTTGTACCATCCCGTTTTACCTCACCATTGCCAAGGAAAACTGATGTTTCCCTTGTACCGTACTTGTGCCGAAACGTGCAACCAAGACAGACCTTGTCAGCACACTCAGGAAGAACGCGCCTTGATGGGAACGTGGGTCAGCGTGGAATTGTTCAAAGTTCTGGACTTGGGATACCAACTGTTAGACGTGTACGAAATTTACCACTTTCCCAAGACAGAAAAATACCACAAGGGCGACGAGACTCAGAAAGGCATTTTTGCAGACTACGTGAATGCCTTTTTGAAACTGAAACAAGAAGCTAGCGGCTATCCTTCCTGCTGCCACACTCCCGAAGACTAAAAACAATTTAAAGAGAAATACTGGGAGCAGGAAGGCATCACTTTAGACCACGTCTAGAAAAACGAAGGAAGGCGATCGTTTGCCAAAGTGATGTTAAATTGTTTGTGGGGCAAAATGTCACAACGACCGTGTTTACCCAAGACGGAGTATTTGACAGAACCTTCCCGCTACTTTCAGATGATTCACGACAAAACCAAATACATGAAACACGTGGACGTCCTTCGCGAGGACTTGATCTTAGTCAATTACGAAGAAGAACTGGCCTTTGTAGAAACCGACGAATTTGGAAATGTCATCATTGCGGCTTACGTGACAGCCTATGCTCGCTTAAAACTGTACGAAGCTTTAGAACTGTTAGGAGATTGTGTGCTGTATTTTGACACGGACAGTTGCATCTACATCGATCGTCTGGGTCAACCTCACCCTGTCATCGAAGGAGACCGTTTAGGAGCCTGGACGGACGAGCATCCCGACGACAAGATTCTAAGTTTTGCAAGTGGCGGTCCCAAAAATTACGGCTGCGAATACCGTGACCCACAAGGAGAAGTGTACACGGGGTGCAAAGTGAAAGGATTGACTCTCAATTATCGTACCAGTCAACTGGTAAACTTTGGCGTCTTGAAAGAAGTCTTGCAGTCTGGAGAGGATGGAAATTTTAAAGTAACCACCCACGAACCGCACAACATTGTACGTTTACCCACACACCAAATCGTTAGCCGGCCCTTGGAAAAAATCTATCAAATCGTGTACCAGAAGCGGGTACGGCTTCCCAATCACTTTACTTTACCGTACGGTCACACTGATATTGGCGAGCATATAAAAAGGGACAACATTCAAGACTAATAGTTCATTGTCACTACATACGCCAAGCGAGAAAAATGAATCCTTTCAAACAGCAAGTATCAAGCAAGAGTAAACTCGAGTACGATGCTGTGCCTTGCGATGGCAGGGATGCCGTACGCTATGACCTTAGCGATTCAGTACCACATCATCATGGGAACTTTGCTATAACTACTACTACCACACCTACCATAGAAAGTGATGTTGTGCGTGTCAAACCTGATGGATGCGAAAAGCGATGCCACTCGTTGTCGTACACCTTTTCACTTTACTAGTTTTCATGGTGGATGTCATCCTAATGAAACCATGCGGCTACCACCCTACGGATGTCATGTAAAACTGAGCAGGCTCCTGCATATTTCACCGTACCCTCATCGAAATGAACCTGTGAAAGACGAATATTCGTTCCCTGTGCGTTTGCCAGAATAATGTGACTATGGAAGTCGATTCAAAACCTTTCGAGGAAAATTGCCAAAATATCTGGGAGGACCTATCCCCAAAGAATTAGCTAGAGCTGGATTTATCTACTTGGGCGAAGGGGATAAAGTCAAGTGCTTCAGTTCCGGTATGTCACTTCACGAGTGGGAAAAGAAAGATTGCGCTTATCTGGAACATGCTCGATGGTCTCCAGATTGTCACTACCTACCTTTAGTGGGACCTCGTCATTGAAGTGGGCATACCATGTCGTGTAAGAAACCAGCTACGGGGCTAGGAGTCAAACGTTGAACAAGCCCTAGACAAGTATTTAAACCCGATGTAAAAAATAATCTTCAAAGATTACCAAACGAATTGCAAGAGAAGATCTACAAGGACATTTGGCAGGGACTTGCCAGAGCAAAATCTCAATTTGTGACTGTAGAACTTTAATGTCAAGAAATTCACAAGAGGAAATTGACAAAAGTCAACAAACAAGTCCGATTTCTCTGGATCAAGGGTGCGTTCTTCCTACTATTTCGCTTTAGACCATTTACATTTGAAGCTTTTATTGACATTCTTGACCGTTTCCTGGAATGGCAGTGGTCAGAAATTACTCACTACGTTCATTACTTTCGCTCTAGGAGAAGTGACTGAGGTAAGAGAAAAGAGGTATAAAAAACAGACTACTATGCGACGACCTTTATCATTCGTGATACTACAGATTCCGTGGAAGGAAATCAATGATACTATTCAAACAGTGGAGGATTACCAACACCTATTACGAGAACTGTGTCCATTGAATTGGGGTCGACGTGTAGTGTGTGTCTTAGTGACTTGCTTTCTGTGATTTCGTTTACCAGCTGATTCCTTGTGGACTCTTTACGACCAGTACCTACCACTCCAAAAAGCATGAAAGTGGTCCCTTTAAATGTACACGAGAGACTCATTCTGCTCAAAGCTTTGCGCTTTCATTTTGATACTTCTCAACCTCTACGGGAAAACAAGATTCGTCAACTTTTAGGCACTGAAGATGTGTACGACGACGTGTGTGTAGCTTGTGACTTACACCCTCAATGGAAAGATGTACGTGACTGGAAAAGTTGGAGTTTTGAGGCTTGGACAAAAGAAGTGGCACACTATGCCCAAGATTTGTAATCCTAAAAAATTAAAACGTTCCGTGAAAAATGTAACTTTTAAACCAGTGTTAGTGACAGTGCCAGAAGAAGAAGAAGAAGAAGTCGTGACCGAGGAAAACCACTCTCTTCAGGACAGGACCGAGATCGACATCCCTGAAAGGCCATTCCGGGAGGACACCTGTCTCTTTGTGCCAAGGAGTGTAGAGACTCTGAGAAAATTACACAGTACCCCTACGATTTCACCTCTTGATCACCACAAATGTTGTACAGAGACTTGTTTATATTCCACTTTGATCGTTTTGATGTGTCTTTTATTCATGTACTTAACCATTTGGCTTTTATGTATTTTTGTCTTTCGTGTTGTTCACCATTAAAGATGACAATAAACGTGTACTGAAAAAAAGTATAAAAACTCTTGTCTTGTCTGTCCTCGTGTCAAAAGTGACATTTCTTACACTACTATGGCAACCTCTACTGTCTCTACTCCCTCTTCCTCCACTTTCAAAGTCATTGACGAACACGTAGATCGGACTAGTTGGGAGGCCTTGTATCTTCGCCATCCCTTTAACATGTTCATTGCCGGACAGAGTGGTTCCGGTAAAACCGAATTTGTCAAACGTTTGATCGAACATAAACATCATTTGATCGATCGTCCCCCTCATCGAATCGTGTGGTGTTACAAAAAGTGGCAATCGGCGAACAACCTTCTGCGAGAAAGTCAAGGCGATTCCATCGTCTTTCTGGAAGGCATTCCTGGCGAGGACGACGGGATCGTGTCTGACCCTAGTCAAACTCATTTGGTTATTTTTGACGACATGTTAGGAGAAGACGAAGAAGAAATTAAACTCTGGTTTACGCGCAAAGGCCATCATCGTAATGCCAGTGTCATTTGTTTCAACAAAGTAAAGCCCATCGTACCATCAGTCTCAATGCTCATTACGTGGTGTTGTTTAAAAGCCCTAGAGATAAATCGCAAGTACAAGTCTTAGCCAAACAGTTAGGAACGCCTTGGCTGACAAATGCGTACGACGATGCTACTCAAACCCCACACGGTTATTTACTCGTGGATTTAAAACCCACCACTCCCGATTATTTGCGATTTCGTACCCATCTGTTTCACCACTGGTGCCAAGACGGAGGGCCAGTCGTGTACACATCCCTTCGTCGACTTAATCACAATCACCAAAAAAATCTATAAAACCTCGGTCACTTTGACTCTGTCTCACACATCGTCAACATGACGTCCCTTCAGTCTCATCTTCCCATTAAATTGATTCGTGCCTTGTACGGTATCAGTCGCGAAAAAAATCCACAAATACGTGCTCGTGTCTTAGAAGCTAGTCTCAAAGAAGTCTTACGATGGTTTACGGTGACAGCACGTCAATTACTGCAAGGCATCATTCAGATTCCACATCAAACCAAACGGTTTTTTTTTGAGAAAAACAAAGTCGCCTTGACGCAACTAGCCGATCCTCGCATCGACACTCAAACCAAAAAGCAAATCATTTTGAAACCTGGAGGTAGCGGTTCTCTAGGAGGTGTTATCATTCGTTCCCTCTTAAAATGGGATCCTAATGCTCCCAAAGTTCTTCCCAAGAAAAAAGCCACGCCCAAACGTGCCCAAAAGAAAAAGAAAAAGAGCAACGGTGTCAAGACCAGGTCACAGCCTCAGAAAAGGAAAATGAAAAGTCCACAGAAAACAGCTTCTACCCGCAAGAGAGTGTCTCCAAAAACTTCTCCTCCAGCGGTGACACAATCTTCCTCTTTAGCGGCAGTGGCCGCTGCTCACAAAGTATCTGCCCCCAAAATCAAAGTCCAAGAGAGAACGGGTGTGTTACAGAGTTTACTGGATTTGTCCAAGCAAGAACTGTCCCGATTTAGTCCGTTGCGAACTCCTCCACGACGTGTGTTGCCTGTCATCAAGTTGATACGCCGTAAAGACAATCAGTGGCGACGCGTTCCGGTATAAAAAAGACCCGAGGCAAACAATACGGATCAGTGTTTTTTGTGTTGCTGCACGCCCAAAGATGTCACCCTCCAAGACGTGCACACCGTTACCATCGTCGTTCTTCTTCGGTCCAAAAAGGAAAAGGAAAACGAAAAAGACAGTCACATCATCCTAAGAAACGCTTAGCCAAACATCGACGTCACCCTCAGAAAAGACACACTCGTCCAAAGAAAAGGAGAAGCCACCAAAAGGGAGGTTTCTTTGGCCCTTTCCTTGAATTTGATAAGATAGCCAATGATTTTGCCACAAGATTAAAGTACAGGCTCCAAAAAAGTAAGATAAAAAGACGCATGTTGAGCCATGGATGTCAGTGTATTATTTGTGTGCACCAAAAGATGTTCCCTGATCGTCGTTCTCCTGTCCAGAAACGAAAAAGAAAAGGACAGTTTCGTCATGCGAAAAAGCACTTAGCCAAACATAGGCGACACCCCCAGAAAAGACACACTCGTCCAAAGAAAAAGAGGAGCCAGCAAAGAGGAGGATTCTTTGGCAATTTTGGAAAACACTTTGTCACCTTTATGACGAAGCGATAGTCTCCCAAAAAACGATAAAAGACCGTGTGACAAGTCATCGACGTTAGTGTATTTTTTGCTGTGTGCCCCGTAATCAACAAACAAAGATGTCACCCCGCAAAAGACATTCCTCTTCTACCCCCAAAGGAAAAAAAAAGGAAAGGACTGCCACCTCGTTTAGCCAAACATTGGGACATATCGTCCGTCCTGTCCAAAGCTCCTCCACCCATGCGAAAAAAAAAAACTCATTCAAACCGCCTCCAAAGATGTCATCGATACGTTGAGCGAATGTTGTCTGAATGTCTTGAAAGGCACGATACCTTTGACTAAACATCAGAAAAAAATGCTTAGCCAAACATCGACACGTTCTTCGCCAGATGGTCCAAAAGAAAATACCCATTCGTCAAAAGAAAAAGATGTTGGTGCAACGCGGAGGATTTTTACCCATGTTAGGACTTATTACCGAAGTAGCGAAACCTATATTAAGTGCGATGGGACATATTATACCCGCCCTAATTCCAAGAAGATAAAAGGAGGACACTGGAGTCAAAAGATCTCAGACGTGACCCTTGAAATCTGATGGAAGGACGAAAACTAGCTTTAGTCCCTTACAAACGATGGATGGAATACCATCGTTGGCAAGAACAACGGACCCCGCATTTACCTCCCAATCCTCATTTGAGCGAGATGTCCCAGTTACAACACGAATTGCAATCGTTGATGGATCGCAGCGATTTGTCAGAAACGGAAAAATCGCAACAGTACGGTCAGTTGTTGCAACGACTGCAACTCTTTCACCAGAAAGCTTTAGACGAAACAGCTCTACCCACTCTGAAAGATTTTAAGGCCCTGATGAAATGTTCACCACCACCACCACAACCACTACCGCTCCCAGTGGTTAAGACAGAGGCAGCCTCACGGTTGCCTGAGGAAGAAGAGGCAAGAGAAGTCTTTCAAACACCGTCAGCAGCTCCCATCCCTAGTGTGATTGCAGCGTCCTTGTTGACCCCTTCCCCTACACCCCAACGAGAAGAACTGAAAGCATGGGTTAAAAAGATGATGTCCACTCCACCTTTGAATGAAGTGAAAAAGAAAGAAGGGAAAGCAGAAGTGAAAAAAGAAAAGAAGACCAAAGCCATCCTATTACCACCACCACCACCACCACCACCAAAACTACCTTCCACTTCTACTCCTGTGGCACATCGGACACGTAAAGCCGTTTCTAAACCACTTCAGAGTACCATCAGCGAAGAGTGGATCACTTATTAAAAAATGGAGATGGTGTTAGCCAGCATTTATTACGATCCATCCCATCCCGCAGGTTACGGAGGAGTTCAGAAATTGTATCGTGCTGCCAAAACTCGACTGAAAAGTATCCGTTTACCTCATGTGCAACGCTGGTTACAAGAACAAGCCACGTACACCTTACACAAACCCATTCGACGAAAATTTTCCAGAAGTCGCACCCAAGTGGAGGGCATCGATCATCAATGGCAAGCCGATTTAGCCGATGTCTCTCATTTAGCCACCTACAATCGTGGTTACAAATATGTGTTTTGTGTCATCGACGTCTTTTCCAAATTTGCTTGGGTCGTACCATTGACTTCCAAATCGAGCAGTGAGTTAGTGCGAGCCCTCCAACTGGTGTTGAAACAAAGTGGACGTCACAATCTTCGATGGCAAACCAACAAAGGCACCGAATTTCTAAACCAAGCTTTCCAAAACGAATTGAAGAAACGTGACATTCATTTTTTCACACCGAGAAGCCCGAAACCAAAGCCAGCATCGTGGAACGTTTTCAAAGCACCTTCAAAGAACGCATGTGGAAATATTTTACGCATCAGCACACTCTCAAGTACATCGACGTCTTGCCACACCTCGTCCAATCGTAGAATCAATCTTACCATCGGAGCATAAGGCGTGCCCCCCAAGAAGTGACTCCTGACTACGAAGTGACCGTCTTAGAGCGTCTGTTTGGTCCGTCCTTGACGGTAACTGCCCCCAAGAAAAGTGGAGTATTGGCAGCAGGAGATTGGGTGCGCAGTGGCAAAACCAAACGCACTTTCGACAAAGGTTACTTACCCAATTGGACCACCGAATTGTTTCGTGTCACCGAACGTGTGCGTGGCCGTCATCCTCCCCTCTATAAATTAGAAGACATGAACGGAGAAGTGTTAAAAGGAACGTTTTACTTGCCCGAGTTACAACTTGTGACCAAAAAAGAAGACGACGTGTACGAGATCGAAAGCATACTCGATCGAAGAACCCGAAAAATAGGAAAAAAACGTGTCAAAGAAGTCAAACTACGTTGGAAAGGATATCCTCCCAGTTTTGACTCTTGGATCGACGCTTCGCAACTCATCGACTATAAAAAGAAGTGACCATCATACCCTTCAACACAGCCTCAGTTACTGCAGTGACCACTCCGTCGCCCAGTTCTTCTCTGCAAGATCTACAAAAGCAGCCTTTGTGGGTATGGTGTGGAGAACGTGTGCCTAAAACGCAAATCGTCTTTTTCTGCCAAATCTTTGTGGTGTATTGTGTCATTGGTGCTGCCATTGCCAATTTGAACTTGCAACAAGGAGACAAACAATTGTGGACTATTTTACTTAGCAGTTGCATTGGTTACCTTCTTCCCAATCCGTCTCTGAAATATTCTTTCAATGGAAACAACAACAACAACTGTGGCCCTGCGTCCAACGTTAGTCACCAATCCAATCACAACAATCCTCTTTTAGACACTCCTCTGACTTCCAGCGACTCCTCGGACACTAGAACTGTGGAATTATGAACAACTAATTTTACTTAACGTTACCCAGTGACAGTTCCATGGAGGTGTTTCCCAATAACACTTTGTGCTGTTACACGGCCAAATTACCTCAGGCCATTCATTTGGATCACGAAGCCCATTGGGAAGTGGCTTTAGTGGAAATGATTCACCCTACACAAATCAAAAACATCATCGAAAATCAAAACACTTTTACAGCAGAAGTTCATGACGAACAAGTGCAACAAGCCTTGGATGAACGTAGCAGTGTAGCTGACTCTATGAAATCACAAGACCCCAAAACTAAACGAACCACTTATCGGTTGAAAATTCCCTCAGGCTATTATTTTAGTGGTCCAGATTTGGTGAACACTATGGCTGACAGGTTCATTAACGTGTTTGGTAAAGTCTTGGAGAAAACCAGAAAAAGTGTCACGATCGATTACCACAAAATATCTCATCGCCTACTCACCAAATTTTCAGAGGACAAAGTATTGGCCATTACATTTTGTCCTGAATTGTATGACATTTTGGGTGGAGACCCTAAGTTGATCAAGATTGCAAACGAAATACCAGACGTGACCAGTAACTCAGATTTTAGGAGATATTTTAGATTCCCTGTAGAAATGAACCAAGGACTGAATTCGATTTTTGTGTACTCCGATGTGTCGGAGTACAACGTGGTGGGACACATCTCCGTACCGTTACTGCGTGTCATTCCTTTCAAAGTGGATTCTGCCACGTCTGCTGTCGAGGAAGGTGGAAACAACTATCACGTTCACCGCGAATTTGTACATCCTCACTATTTGCCCGTCAGTAAGTCGTATTTCGACACTGTTAACATTACTATAAAAGAAGATCTGGGGCAAAATATTCCATTCACCAAAGGGAAAGTCACAGTGAAACTCCATTTTCGAAAACGATTACCGTAACCTTTTGTCAGTCATGTATCCTGTGTACCATAATGTCGCTCGACAGCGAGGATATGGTTTAGGTGATATGCTCAAATCGGCCTTTCTTAAAGTGGTTCCCGTTTTGAAACCGATGGTGACACGGGGATTGCACGCCTTAAAAGATGCCGCGTTGACGCAAGGTAAAGAATTTCTCCAAAATGTCATCATTGACAAATTAAACCCCAAAGAAGCTTTCTTGAGAGCAGGCAAAAATGTCTTGCTTCAAACGGGCAAAGACATTTTGGGCCGGCGAGAAACTCCAATAAATGCTCTGGGCAATACCGAGTCAGACATTCCTGCTTCCCTGACACCACAGCAAGGACAAGGCAGAAAAAGACGACGAAAACATCCCTCGAGAGGACTTCACACCCCTAGAGCTAGAAAGTCTAAGAAAAGAAAAACCGTCCGAGAGTTAGACGTTTTTGATTATTAAATCAGAGAAAATGATGCACCGAGAGTCTTGAGCTTGTTCCAAGTCGGAACTGGATCTGTTTGCCATGCCACCCACCATGATGACGTTGCAAGAATCCCAATGGGTCGAATTTCATCCCGTCTCCTCTTTGACGGATTCAGCTCCCATCGAGTTTGAAATCAAAGGACAGCCGGAAGATTATCTCGAGCTGAATAGCAGTTACTTGTACCTGAAACTGAAAGTGACCAAAACTGACAACACCAATCCGGGAGCCGATGCCAGAGTAGCTCCCGTCAACAATTTCATGCATTCCTTGTTCAGCGAAGTGGATTTGTACTTGAATAACAAACTGGTCAGCAGTAGCATGGATACTGACCCTTACCGAGCGTACCTAGAAAATCTCTTGACGTACGGAAAAGAGGCCAAGAACACTCATCTGGATGCTTGCGTGGTATGGAAACCTGACACCGCAGGTGAAGACACGTTTAACGACACAGCCCTGACAGCCGATGACAATCCTCACAATGTGGGTTTTAACAACCGTCGAAGGAAAATCCTGCAAGGTCGTAATTTAGAACTGATGCATTTGGACATGTGGTTGCAAGACAAGTATTTGCTGAACGGAGTGGATATTCGCCTGAGACTCAATGGCAGCAGTGTCGCTTTCCATTTGATGTCTCATGCCAACGAATACAAAACCATCATCCAAGAAGCCAGACTTTACGTGCGTCGCGTAGAAGTGTTACCTAAAACGGGAAACGACATCAGTCAAACTTTGAGCAGATCGACCGCCAAGTATCCGATACGACGTGTCGAAGTGAAAACATTCACCATTGCTGCTTGACTCCGATCCAAGATCGAAGATCATCTGTTCCAAGGACAGTTACCCAAACGTTTAATCGTTGGTATCGTCAGTGATGCAGCCCTCAACGGAGCCCACGATCAAAATCCTTTCCAGTTTAAGCACTACAGAGTGTCCAAGATCGAAGTTAGTAGCGATGGTAAGACTTTGTGTACCAGGCCCTTCGAACCTAACTTTGCCCAGAAGAATTACTTGCGATCGTACTTGTCCCTATACGAAGCCACCGGACAACTAGGAACCAACACCAGTCACGGTATTTCGTACGAAGATTATGTCGGAGGTTACACTTTGTGGGCCTTTGATTTCACTCCAGACCAAGGTAGCGACGAGTGACATTTCCACCCTATAAAATCTAGTCAACTGTGTGTGGAACTTCTGTTTGCAGAAGCTCTCACCGAGACGGTCAACGTCATCTTGTATGCCGAATTAGATAATACCATAGAAATCAACAGTTTGAGAGAAGTCATTCTAGACTATTAGAAAAAATGGAAGACTCCTATCCCTCATTGAACAGTAGAGAATCTTTGGACATGGAATGGGAGGATAGCGTGAAAACAGAACCCCAAGACCAAGACAAAGAGGACGAGGTAGCAGTCAAGTCCAGATGGCCAGAACAAGAACAACATTTAGTGACCTGTTTTGCCAAACATCTGGCAAATACAATTACGGAATTGACCAAGAAATATTGTTATGGATGTCAAAACGATCATCCCAGTCAAATTCAGCACGATAAATGTATGATGATGAGTCAAGAAGAAAAATTGGACGAGTATCTGGACGACGCTTGGAGTCTCATCTCGGAAGAAGCAGTGTTGCATGAGTGGTATAAAGGCTTGCGTGATCATTCCTGCCCACCATTGTCTACTCTAGAGATCTATCGCATCGAATCTCTCTTAGCCCAGAGTGCGGAGACGAAGGCGAAGAAACGGCTACTTGACAGATCGTTTCAAACAAAAAGTCAGAATTGAATTGATGACTTATCATTACCTGTGAAAAAAACAAAAACAACACAACAGAAAATGGATACTTGGGAACTTTATTACCTTTTGAACAATAGTTCGTATACTGCTTCTTGGAATCCTGTCGTGTGCGCTAAAGATGAACTACCTCATCGCAAACCTCAAGACCATCAAACTTATGTCATCAACACGGACGACAGTCATCTTCCAGGAACTCACTGGGTCGCCGTCTACTTCCCTCAAAAGGACTGTGTGGAGTATTTTGATTCGTATGGATTACCCCCTTTGGAAGACGACATCATTGACTTTATGAGAAGAAATGCCCAGACGACACGATACAATAACGTGAAATTACAAGGCACAGATTCTATGGTGTGTGGACAATATTGTGTGTATTTTCTTCATCAACGCAGTCTTGGATATCCTTTAGAACATTTAGTGACTTATTTTGATCGTCACTCTTCTAGAAACGATGAGAAAGTAGATCGATGGTTTTGTGACCATTTTGTCTTTAGCTAGGAAACGTAGTGTACATCAATGGCCTCATGACTTCCATCAATGGAAATCTCGCATGATTTTACAACGTTGTCAAACTTGTCAAAAATAATTTGTTTGATGTTACTTGTTACTTGTTACTTGTTAGTAGTTCATTGTTAGTTGAATACAAAAGGTTGTGTTTTGAAGAAAAAAAATGTGTCTGTCTGTTGTTTTGAAAAAGCACTGTGAATATATGCTCTTTGACTTTCTCTCTATCCCTCACCATGACATTTGCTATCATAGCGTTCCGACACTAAAACCGAGTAGGGATGTTTTCTATCGCGTCCGCGTTTGAACCATATAAAGCGGGTTGTTCTCCAGTCTGACCATCCACTGTTGACTCGTCAACCTATGAACATGCCTTCCAGACTAGCCCAGCTGAACGAAGCTTACGTCAATTTACATCGTGTCAGGCTAAACCTGATACCTAAGCCTGAAGAGATAGAGAATGTCAGGATGTTAGCCATAGCCCAAGACCTAATAGAAGAGGTCTTTAGAGAGGAAATCAAGAAAGAACAAGAAGAATGGACAGAGAAGTACAGACTTCAGAAGCAGAGAGAACAGCAACAACAGCAGCAGCAACAGGAGCAGCAAGAACCAGACAGAGGTTTTGTCGACTGCCGTGCGGACACCAAAGAGTTCTCCTTCTCTTTCCGCAGAAGCAGGCCGTATCATATAGAAAAGCCTGCCGCTAGACGGGGACGCAATCTTAGACAGTAAAAAAAAATATTGCCATCACTCCCGTTAACAACAATAAAAAATCCCCAGCCCTTTTCAGGGCTACCCAATGCTCTCAAAAAGACATACTAATTCAATTTGCCAAAACTTTTAAAATTTTAAAAAATAAATAGAAGTGCGTCTATAAGCACTTCGTTTCTTTTGTCAGTAAAAACTCCACCCTTTGTTTTCTCTGTCTTGTCAAATTGTGCATGTCTTTGTGTTTGTAAGTAAAAAGTCAACGTGAGTGATTCTTTTAGGTCCGCGCGTTTCATGTAATGGTAAGTTTTGGTGTCAGGGGATGTTTACCTTCACGTCCGTGCTTCAAGTATATAAAGCGACGCGATCGTCAGTCTGGCTACCATTGTTGACTAGTTAACTTCGATGAAGATGAGCAGCAGATTAGCCAAATTGTTGGAGCTCCAAATGCACCTGGAGTATGCCAGGTGACTCCTGGATGAGCTGGCCATGGAGGCAAAACAGGAGGAAGAGAGAATTAAAGAGGAGGAAGAGAAGATGAAAAAGAAGAAAGAGAAGGAGGAAAGGATCCTGCCTCGCCTCATGCTAAGTCTTGTGTGTGAGGTGAAACCTGAGGTGAGGACGCCTCCACAACCAGGACCAGCACGACAACCAGCACCACAAGCACTACCAGCACCACAACATCATCATCCACTGTTGTGGTATAGGAGGGAAGCCTTCACTATCCCAGAGACGGAAGACTGGGAGAGTGAAGCAACTCAAGCCCCCTCTGCACTCCCAACCACACGTGTCAGTTGGGAGCAAGATTGGATTCGTCGTTGTGTGTGTGGTGCCCGCCCTGGGAGGTGCCAGCATTAACCAGGTGCAACTGGAGTTCACGAAAAAACAGTCCTTATCAGGGCTAACCAGATCTCTAGAAAAGAGAGACTATTCAATTTGCCAATTGGTGTGAATGTAGAGTAATGTGACTATAAACACTCACTCCTTTACTGATGTGTGTGTGTGTGTGTGTGTGTGTGTGTGTGTGTGTGTGTGTGTGTGTGTGTGTGTTTGCATGCGCATTCGTTTGTGAGGATAGTAAATAGGTGTGTGTGTTTTATGCTTTCTCGTTCGTTGGTGAGAATAGTAGATATGTGTGTTTTTTCTTCTCTTCTCGATTGTGTGGATAGTAGATATGTGTGTTTTTTTTCTTCTCATCCCGATTGTGTGGATAGTAGATATGTGTATTTTTTTCTTCTCATCCCGTTTATGTGGATAGTAGATATGTGCGTTTTTTCTTCTCTTCCCGTTTGTGTGGATAGTAGATATGTGTGTTTTTTCTTCTCATCCCGATTGTGTGGATGGTAGATATGTGTGTTTTTTCTTCTTATCCCGATTGTGTGGATAGTAGATATGTGTGTTTTTTTTCTTCTCATCCCGATTGTGTGGATAGTAGATATGTGTGTTTTTTTCTTCTCATCCCGATTGTGTGGATAGTAGATATGTGTGTTTTTTTCTTCTCATCCCGATTGTGTGGATAGTAGATATGTGTGTTTTTTTTCTTCTCATCCCAATTGTGTGGATAGTAGATAATATATAACTGAGTGTAAGGAATGTTTTCCTTCACGTCCGTGCTTGAAGTATATAAAAGCATAGCGTTCGTCATTCGCGCCATTCTACACAGAACATAAAAAATGGCAGGCAACATGAACTTGTTTAACGAATTGAGACATAGTTGGTTCTGGATGGTGGATGAAGCCTATGTGGCAGAAAGACTTCAACAAGAATGTAGGTTCCCAGGCAGTCTAGACTTTGCGAACAGCCTGAAAGTAGCCAGGGATCAAATACAAAGGATGATAGATGAGGAAGTAGAGAAATTAAGAGTCTTCATCGATCCTGAATATGTAAGAGTGGGGACGTTGAAGGAGGCCCTTGAAGTTGTCATCAAAGTGAGGTGTTTATTGCAAGAGATATTCCATTTGACAGAGTGGTCTTTTGTCCATTGGGGGTTAGACCAGTTAAAAAAAGCAGAAGATCTCATGAGAAAGGTGATGGACAAAGAAGTGAGGAAAATCAAAGACACCTGGTCAAAAGAGAGGAAGGACAAAGAAAACATAAAGAGAAAAGAGGACTTTGAGAGACTGAACAACAACTGGATGAAAATACAGGAAAAATTTAGATCAATGGGACATCCAGACTGGATTCCAGAGGATGAAAAGAAGAAGAAGAAAGGAATCATTGGATAAGTGAGAAACTGGTTAAAGAAGTGGAGAAAATAGAAGACAAAAACCCAAAGGCCCTTTTCAGGGCCACTTCATATGCCTCGAAAAGATATTTATTCTCACTTTGCCTAAAATGGAAAAAAAAAAAGCTAATATATAAAACATACTCTACTATACTATTCACTGACACGAACGCGAATGATTCGTGTTTGTATATAGAAATAACACAGGTGGCATGACGTCACGGTACTACATTGCTACATTGTTGCCAATGTCCAATACCGTGACGTCACCTTACCTGTACCATTCCTCTTGTCCCTATACTAAATTCCCGTTGACGCTAAAGTACCCCAGGCTGTGGTTCCCTATACAAAATTCCCATTGACGCTAAAGTACCCCAGGGTGATTTTTTGACGCCAAAAATCGTGACGCTATAGTACCCCGGGGTGGTGGTGGTCTGTAATGTATTTTCCCATTGACGCTAAAGTACCCCACTACACTACTGACGGTTCACTTTTTCCTGTTGTGAGGGAGACAAAATGTTTAGACCTTTCGTTTTTTTTTTTTCTTCCATATAGCAAATACCTCACACACAAATGTCAAAAGCTTGATTTTATGCCAGTCAGAGCAGATACTAATTGGGGAGCAGACATCAATGCCTTTCTCATATCGTACAGGAATAAAGAAAGATACGAACCTGATAATAGTTCGATCGTGAACAGAGTGTTTTTAAATCTCACATACAGATCTTCATTCTATGCACGATCAGTGACTTTGCTTTGCCTGGGGCATTTAGAACCTTCCATTCTGAAAGCTTCTAAGTTGAGGCATATCAACCATTACCGCATCCCGCAGGGAAGAAAACTGACTCTGGTCTCGGATCAGTCGTATCCCGCATGATAAATCATTGCAAATACAGTGTCTTTAACACTCATCACTGTGGACAGCAAAACTTGACAAAATAGAATTTGTCTCCTGCAAATGCTATCGTTTCGGAGAGTGAATTCAATGAAATCAGCGCCTCCTCTGTGGCAATATTTCTTTGTATACAGACAGTTCGAAAAAAAGAAAACACCATGTTCATTCATTCGGGTACCAGATTAAGCCTCAATATTTACCTCTGCAATTGCAGGCATACTCAAGTCTTTAAAACACATTGCAAACTCTCGTGAAATAATTTTTCGGAGTCCATTTCCAAGCTGAAAGCATTTCAAATAGTGAAACTGAGGACCAGTTTATATCTCGAATCTTAGAGAAACATGATTTGCTCCGACAATATGGAAAATACTATTCTTTACTGCTGACATTGGCATTACGGGTAAAAAATAACATTGGCACAGAACTCTATTCAAAAATACCTTGCAGTGTGTATGAACAAAAACATGGATGAGTTACAGCTTTACCCGAAAAACATTGTTTTTAGCATTGGGTTATTTCAAAATAATGACTTCCGTTCACGCGCTGCAGCGCGCATAATGCGTTTGTGTGTGTGTGGGGGGGGGGAGGAGGGGCAGTATTCTCGAATACCATGGTAGTGGATTTGACCACGATTATAATACGTACAGTGCTAATTCTCTCTGCACAATTTAGATAAGGTTTGTTAGCAAGAGGGCCCTTTTACTGAAGCAATCCTCATCTTCCTCCACCAGTTATACTGGCCTCTCACCTCTGACTGCGTGGGTTCGAGTCTCTGGTTCGACCAATGTGGTTATGTGAGAAAGCTTGCCAGTAGCTTCTCGTGGGTCGGTGGTTCTTTCCGGGGTTTTCCTGGGTTCTTCCTCCACCATTTATACTGGCCACCATGTATAGCCTATCTTGTGCTGAAAAATGGCGTTAAACCCTACAACAACAACAACAACAACAACAATAACAAATTCATGTGCGGATGTGGTTATTACAATAATCTCGTAAAGTCGTTCTAATGAAAGATTGTAATGGGCAACAAAATCAATTCGTGTGCATGCACTTGTAAGGAATAACATTGTTATCGCATTTTTAGTTCTTACGGGTAGCCGTTTTACTCTTTGGAGTTGTGTAACACGGATACTGCGGTCATTGCTGACGTTGGATCAAGGGGGAAGATACTGGCTATCTCAAGGTTCTGGACAACACGGTGTGTGGGATAGGAAGGTTCCCAATGGATCTTTCGGCAGGGAGGGAATAGTGGATGACACGAGGTCGTTAATTAGACATTTATTGTTTATGAACCTGAACGCCATTGTCATTAAGTTTGTCAAAATCAAATGTACCATCATACCTGCTGATGCACAAAACATTGACCATATTTGTTGATAATTCCATGCATTGATCATATATATTAATAAATCAACGTATCAACGATATTTGTTCATAAATCTGTACATTGATCATACCAATTGAAAATCGATATCATTGTGATTATTTGGTAAAAACCAATGATGTGACCGTATTCATCTAGGAACGATAACATTGCGTTATATCCGTTGTTGAATTTTATGCGGATGAATAAAGCTAGGTTTTCAGTTGTTATAATTTAACCTATGAGAGGTGGAAGTAATGATGATATTTAGAATGTCAGAGAATAAATCATCATTAATTTGCACTATACAAAAACATCTCATTGACCTGACTGTGTTACGTGTTCATGATAGATCCAAGCACAACCAGATTAATCGTGTAACAGTTAAATAAAGCATTAAAACCTGTATTACAATCACTCGTTTCAGAATGGAAAATTACATACATATATGCTTTTAAACAAAACTTTTTTCATAGTGTAGAAATTGATATACTGGACACAAAATTGTTCTGTCAGGGGGCACCTGGGGTGTATTCACACCGGTCGAGTTTTCCAAATGAATCTTAGAAACAGAATACTCTCCAGAGACACGCTGGAGACAACCCTATCAATGCAAGAATAAATATGTGCGTGCGTACATTCGAGTGTGTTGATGCACGAATACCATCAGCAAAATAACGGCTGTATATTGCCAATTAAAATTAAGGTTATAACAATATAAAGATAAACATTTGTAAAAACATTAGTTATGATCCAAACTAAAGGTAACACGCAGTTTAAAGCATGAGTGGCAAACGATTAAACGTCTTGAAGTATACATCAGATAGGAGATCATGATAAAATGTACACAAAAGAAAATATAATCCATACAGCATAAGGTCAGAATTTGCTTTACAAGTCGCAACTACTTCTAAAAGTCCCAAGATTTTACCTGGTGGCAATCGATCTTTAAGCCTCTGCATTCAGTTCACATTCGAGTAGCTTTGGCGCACAGAATGGAAGTCAATAAACTAAACAGGAATATGTTCCACTGTCACTGGACATAGACATAGTATGTACTAATTTTTCTTTAAGCATGTAAAAATATTTCGGTGCATGCAATACCTGTAAATATTTTGTACATTGATGTAATGAGTAAAATGTTAATGTAAATTCTTACATTCTACCACAGAAGAGTAGCCTGCGAAAGCAATGGTTACTCAACAAAAAGGAAACAAAATGTTCTTGCCAAATTTATAAAAGAATTATATCAGGCTGAGTAATTGAATTACCGTGATCTCGTTTGAAACTTATCGATGAGAACTGTGTTGTCTGAATCAAAATTAAAAAAGCCACTGCTTTATATAAATCGCGTGGTAGTTTCTTTCAGGTGATTGTTAGACATTATTATCGAACACTAGTAGATGAAGCAAATATAAATGACGAACATAAAGTTGCAGTAAACGTATGAGTAAACTGGTTTAATTTTTCTCTCATGAAGGCATACCAGTGTTGGAACCGAAAATACAAAGTGTGTGTTAAAAGTAAGATACAGTTATTTGGAATCAAATATAGTGGTGTTCAGTATTGAGTAAACTTTCGACCAATTAACTCATCAGGATATGCTTTTCAAACAAATGCAAATTCGACAGTCGAATCGGACATTAAAATCAATACGGAAAATAAAATAGAAAATTGCTCTTTCCTTCCTGGTACTTCTGTCCAGACTCGTTTAGAAACATTTTTGCTAAATGTTAATTTTTTCAATTTTATGGTCGTTCAATTTTTAATAGGGTTTTAATTGGCTCACATTAAATGCTTTTAGTGTGGTTACCGTGTGCAGTAAATTTTGTAGTGTTCAAATTTCCGTTAATTTAAAACACGCTTTAGGATTTGTAACCCTTATAACTGAACGCTGTATATTGTGAAGTTTTTGATAATATATGGCATTTGTCAATTGATCTTCAACAGTACATCTCCAGTAAATT
>JAECUM010034346.1:0-11344 GCA_016617855.1 Megalonaias nervosa
TGTGCATATAGATAAGTGAGTACATTTATGTTAATCGTGGCGGGTAGTGTGGATGTGTATTTAGATCGTGTTGCCTTTCACCGTGAGAATACTCTGTATAACGTCAAATTTTGATGATGTTAGCAGCGTTGTCTTCACCATCTTGACGATGTTAGCAGCGTTGTCTTCATCAGTTTGACGTGTAACGCAGCGTTCTAGAAGACCAGATATCCCAGCGGCTTCTGAAAGGGGTACTTTTGGTGTATGCATCGAGAATATGTTTATCCCGTTTCATGGCAATGCCTTGAACGTGATGGATCCAAAAGAGGTCCCAGTTCTGAAATGATGGACGTTGTGGAAGTGCATAAAGAGGCGCAGATTCAGCACGGATGGCATGTATTCTGTACTTACGACAGCTTTTTGCCTCCATGACTCGTGATAATAAACGACTGACTTTATTTTCTAAAATCTCTAACGTTATAGCTTCGGAACAAGTCCGGTGCGATTTGAAAGTCATGGTGGAGATTACACGTAATATGGCCATAAATATCCAGTCTACTGTTGACTGTGGCGCTCTTGAAAATGCTAGCATATAAATCAATAGATTTGGAAGCGTGAAGCAGGCGTAACAATCTGAGATTCGGGATGTTTTTCGCGTAATCAGGATCCCATATACCATTATCTCGAAATTAGTCCATCAGATATATATCGAGCTGAGCTCACTGGCTTGTTGCTAGGACACCGAGAGGACAAGGCCATTATGGTTTGCAGAGTAATTAACCTTACAATAGTCGAGTTATTGTTGTATTCGAAGATTATTTGGACACAGAGTCCAAACTCAGTAGTGCTTACAATCTCAATGTACCACTTACTGTATTTACCGAGATTACCTGCTTGAAAGTATGGCCGCCTGAAAAAAGAATCTAACTCGAGTGCAAGAGAGCAGATATTTTCCCCCCTTTTTTTCTCTTTCATTAATACTTGAACACGTCCTTGAGTTTGCATTTTGACAGTTTGCTACTGTAGTCTATAATGTCTCGTTTCCTTCAGTGTAGTACGTAGTTTTTATGTTGTCCCAAACACTTTCTGTAGGACCTTGTGATTGATTTTGAGCCCCCACCATCGGCCCCAATTGTTAGTGCGTCTCGCTATTCCTCCAAAACCACTCCCACTGTTTATATGGTATGGTATGGTATGGTACAGAACGTACCGGGAGCCGAAGATGTCCTAGTGATCTAAAGCGCTCGCCTTTACCGATCACTGCCATATCATCTCTGTCCGTGTGTGTTCGAGGCTCGAGTTCGGCCAATGTGAGTATGTGAGAAAGCTTGCCAATAGCTTCCCGTGGAGCGATAGTTCTTACCGGGTTCTTCCTCCACCAGTCATACTGGCCGCCATGTATAGCCTATCGTGCACTGAAAACTGGTATTAAACCTCAAAACAACAACAGAACGCACCTAAAAATAGAATAATACCCGGTTTCTGGGCCAATCCATGTTTTGTTTTCATACATATTTACCTTTGTGCAGAATCCATGAGTTTATCAGGGCTGATCCATTCCAATTGATGAAACCTCGAAATAAATTAATAACTGGTTTTTGGACCAATCCATGATTTGTTTACATTAGATATATGTTTACTTGTACCGTGGGTTGTATATAATGGTTGATACATTCTAATCGATGAAACTTATCTGGAGACCAAAGCTATTATTTGGATTTAGTATACTGAATTTCATGCGAAAAGAATTTCCTAGATATATGTTTTAGACTTTAAATGTGTGTAACCTTTCTTGACTAAACGACTTGACCGTCTAGTTAATCAGATTGTTATCTGAGAGTAGAACAAGTTCACTTGTTAAGAAAAGACGTGATCATTCAATTCCCAAGAAGGGTTCTCGGCCTGTCGGGATTTGTACAACATTATTTAAATTAGAAAACAAAGTATTCAGTATCGCGCACCTTGTAGTAGTGAATGCGTGAAATAATAACTTGTAATAAAAACAATTCCATACCTTTTTGGCCACACACTTTGCTGCAGTGTACAGCAATATGAAGTATATGTGTAGTGAAAATGGTATGCTACTGACACTTATTAATGGTCCATTTATTGGCAAGAAGTGTATTCTCAATAATAACTTGGAGAGATTGAACATGATCTGTTTTTCTGCGCATACTGTTTGTAAATAAAATGGATTCTATCCAGTCCTGAACAACCTTGACAGTAGTTCCTAAAACAAGATAAGAAGGCCTGTGTTGGTCATATGTAGACTTTTATGATGAACACAATAACATAGTTCCTTTTATTAATTACTGAATCTTTCGTAACATCGCTGATCATCTACAGATTGTGCCACTAAATACAAAATATCCCACTTCAGATATCTCATTATCAGATTAAGCAATAATTGCGTCTTACCAGACCCAGATGGACCTATGATAATTGCTCTGATAGAATTTGATAGCGCTGCATGATGCTTGATTGGATCTTGTTTTCGTGTCGCTAAGAAGTCGATGATATCCATGTTGTAGAAATATATAATAAATAATATGAATTTATATTGTGTTCAATGCAGAGCTCCAACCCCCACCAGTGGATTAACAACAATAATAACAAAAAAATAAAAAGCGTGCACTTACAGGCAAGTGTGTAAAATGTGGAACAAGCAAATACAGATTTATTTCGTCTCGTACGAAGACAGGCGGTGATATCGCTGCTTCACTGGGAAAATTACCAGGGGCTCCATGGGCTAAATACCCAGAAGATAAACATCTTCCTGGATATAATTATTGTGGTCCTGGAACCCGACTTGATATCCGACTTGACGAACGAGACCAACCAAGACCTGGCGAGTATCCAATAAATTCGATTGATCAAGCGTGCCATATTCATGATGTCCCGTATATAAATCCGGATTTGCAACAACGACATATTGCAACGAGAAGTTGATGCACACGTTAAAGTCTGTAAAAAATAAATTTCTCAGAGAATCATTAGCTAATTGGTTGGTAAGATCTGCGATGAAAGGTATACTTGTACTAGGGGCCGGTAATTAATCATAGATAACTATTATAATGGAATCGATTTATTATAGCCCAAGAGGATATTGGAGGGGTAGAGAAGCGATTAGTAAACATGCTGATGCAGCAAATGTCATGCGTTCTGTTGCTGAAAATTGGTTAGCACGACAGGCAATATGGCAAATTTATCTACCACCACCTAAACAAATTCAGTAAGCACATTTTGATGTCAGCGCTCCCAATGAAGTTCATCAGACAGATATTTTGTTTTTACCGCATGATACTATTAAAACACGTAGACGTTAATCATGCACATACAAATACGCGTTAATTGTCGTTGACCTTGCAAGTAGATATAAAGAAGCAGAACCACTATCAACAAAAACAGCAACTGAAGTTGCATCTGCGTTTGAAGGAATTTACCAACGCGGCGGACTACGATGGCCACAGTTGCTACAGGTTGATCCTGGCAAAGAATTTCTTTGTGCAGTAACGTCGATGATGAAACAGCATAACGTCAAAATCAGACGAGGACACACCGCAGTTCATCACGATCAGGCAATTGTTGAGCGATTTTAATCAAACACTTCCGGAACGATTGTTTGGATATCAATATGCACAGAGAATATCCCTAAATAAAGTTCAGAAAGATAAGAGATCTCGTGAATGGGTTGCAAGACTACCAAGTGTGATAGCTGCGTTAAATAATGAAATTACTCGTGTAACTTCTATGAAACCCATCAGAGCGATCACAAAAAACATATACCAGTACAACAACGTGACTCTTCCTCAAAACATCCAGTACTATGTAATGTGACTGTAAGATATTTATATAAGCCTGGTGAACTTGAAGGGGGTAAAAGAAAGAGTTACTGATCCTATTTGGAGTATGACCACACATAAAATTGTCAGCGTGGTTAGATCCACTTGTAGACCTGCAATCTACAGACTAGATTCAACTGCCCCTGAACTTAGATTTGTACGCGAACAATTACAAGTAACTCACGAAGATACACAATTACCACCGCCTTCACTTCTGTGAAAGCAGCACACCAGCGTCCCGACGTCGATTACACTCAAGACAGGTCAACATCACATTTTCGCGTGTGTGGCCGAGACTACTATTAATTCTATCCACGGTAAATTAGCATGGATTATTATTCGAATACTGCCACAACATTACTGTGTTACAACTCGCACAATGATTATTTTGTTGTTGTTTCTGCGTCATGATAAATTCAATATCAAGATCAAAGTCACGTTTCCTTTTTTTTGTCAGATCGCTGATAACCAGCTAATTTTTTCCTTACTATATTATCGGAATTGCTACCAGTGGTTTCCTGAGTCATTGCGTAATCCATGATAGCACTTCGTAGCTGAGACATTCTTCTAACTACCGACATCGCTAGATAAACTAAATATGACCATTCGATGCGATCATCAACAATTCAGATATTTGTATCAGAAATAGTTAATCCTTGTGACGAATGAATCGTTATAGCATATCCTAGAGTCCATAGAGATTTGTTCATCTTTAACGCGCTCCCATCAGCACTCACAGGAATAACAACAATATCATTAAGAACGATGTTTTGCTTTCTACTTTGACTCTGTCAAGGTTCCATGAATCTCAGCTTCAGTATTTTGTTTGCGTGTGTCTGCTGGGCGAAACACAATGGCACAGCTAAATCTGAAAACCTTTTTTCATGTAACAGAAAAATTTGCTGTTGAAGTGTATCACGAACTATCTTCCGACTTGCAACTATCAAATCAGCAGGCCTCCATGAATTCCAAAAATCACAGCCATTCATGCGGAGATGATCCAACAAAAGGTGGTGGTTGACCATGATCACCACACATGATAACAGCAGTATTATTCGTCAATAATCAATCAAGAAATATTTTTAATACCTCCACAGACACTGTGCATATTTCATCCCAGATAATAATCTTAGGGATATATTTCTCACCCATTCTTTCAGGAGTCCATGTATCTCCCTTCCATCGGAAGAAGCTGTGATAAGTATGAGATTTAACTCCTCGTTCGTTCATTTCTCTGGCAAGCTGGTGAGTCGGAGTTAGTACAACCATATCAAAATTCCCTGAACAATTGTTCAGGAATAATTCAATCGCACGTGTTGTTTTAACAGAACCTCCAGGTCCACTGACATAAACTGTTTTATGTCTAGGCACAGGATCATATACCGATGGAGCCGATGAAAATTTTGACATCTGTTTATTTTTATAATATATTTCCTTAGAATCAACGTCGGCGGATTCAGAATAACCAAGAATTTTTTCTCGCTTTATTCTCCATTCGCCCCATGATGCATCAGCGCCGGTATGTAATTGTTTTTGCAATCCTGCGTATTTTTATTGATATAAAATGAATCTGTTGCGACTCTAACCGCGGTATCAGAAAATCTATTTGTCATCGATAATAAATTTACCGAAACGTACGCGAGCATTGAAGATCTTAAATGAGTAAACTGTGGTGAGTCACCATCAGTGTAGCTCACAATTGTACCTAATTAGTTCCGTCCGATAAATTAACACTACTTCGACTTATAAATGTGCTTCTCTCCGTTGTATCGGCAATTATAAAATCGAGTTCAGCTTCGTCGATAATTAATCTTGTACAATGTCATTTATGATCATATGATCCTCGTTGCGTAAATTTACCAATTATTTTTCTGCCAAGATTTTTTGCAAGTTTATTTTCGAGATCAGTATTGTCCGGATTTCATCAGGGGAATATTTATTCTGTTGTGTAACAAACTTGTTTCTGCGGAGATAAGATATAATTGCTTCACTTACAACCAACGATATCAATATTTTTACATCAAGCAAATATCATAATAAAACTATTGGAGCCCAACCGCGTTCGCTATAATGTTTTCTAAACCAAACAGCGACAACCGGATGAAGATTTTTCGGTGCAAACTCGAATGACTCGATACAGGCAAATCCAGTCAGGTCAAAATCTGGTAAGGGTCCATTTATCGCAACTCTGGTCATCTCGTGTGTTGGATGTCCAAATCGCTTGAAATACTCAGAACATTCATCCGCTCCAAGACAACTTCGAGTATACCATGCAATTATATCAACCGAGATCTTTATAATCGTATTTAGTATTCCATAATGCGCCGTGTCCGTATTCGATACAACTGTTTTGGACATCTTCAAGAAAATCTAATTACTGAGTAATCGTTCGATAACATCAGTATCGTTCGTGTATTTCAACGCAAGATTTTTCTTTTCGTCGTGGAGAGATTATGCACGAAAAATATATACATTAGGTCGTACAAACTGATCATAGTTCACAGATTCTGAACTTTGAAATAACCACACGGATACAGGGTCACTATTACTGATATTTCTGATAAAATCAAACATATCACCGTTATAAAATTTAACAATTCGATTTCGTGGAAATATTTTTATGTTCGAAGTCCATGCGAGTTCGTTATGATCAATAATCTCTATCGAAGCTCCATTTTTTTATATTTCGATTCATACAAAATCTCTCCGGTTAATGTCTTTACCATTATTGGGAATTTTAATTATTTTTTTCCAGTTCAGCAACGTCTTTGACAGACGCTCTGGTATCTTTAACTGTTTCTGTCCACTCATTTATTTTTTTACGTCTTAGATCCGTTAAAAGGTTTCCTCGTTTCGCGTTTGTGAAGTGTTCTGTATCTCGCTCAGCAACACAATTCAAGCGAGAAATTTTCATCGGCAGGAGGTCATCGACGTTAGGTTTATCATTCAGCGGATATTTCGCATAAACAACTGCCGTCACAGGATATGCTCGTTCATAATAAGGTCTATCAATTCCAGTCAGTATTCCTGGTTTTGAATTTTTATTTAACGTGACAATATTTCCGGTGTGGTGTAATCGAACAGAGTCACGTTTGTCATGGATAATCCATGTGTCGTCTGTAGCTTTGATAAATTTTATCCTAAAAGTATATTTTTGTTCAACGTCGAGATAATTAATAATTGTCGTTGCTCGCTTCTCATTCATTGTAACATCGACATTTTGCATAATTCTAAATGTTGACCACACATGAACCGCGCCATCATTGCGAAATTCTCTCTTGGCTTCACGGATACGATTGATTAGAGTCTTATTCGTCAAATCAACATCAACCAGAGCTAGCCTCGACAATTGAGAGGTTATTCTGTCAAGATCAAATCTGGCTATAGAGGGTTTAATCGCAGATAATCTCACAAATTCCTCCATATTATAATTAAGGCAAATATAGATTTAAATTGAAGATTAATTATATATATATATAATATATATATATATATATATATATATATATATATATATATATATATATATATATATATATATATATATATATATATATATATATATATATATATATATATATATATATATATATAATATGAGTCAAACAAAGAATAACTGTAAGTGGTTGATGATTGGTTCTGCAATTCCTTGTAACAGGGCTTGCGTAAATGAATTCTGTGGATATCACATGCAAAGCGTGCGAAGAGGGAGGTCTAGGACCAAAAGCGTGTTTACGATGTAGTGTTGGGGTTAGAAGAGAAAGGCAGCTGTGTGTAGAATGCGGTGGTAAAATACAGAGGTTGAAACGGTATTACGAAAAAAAATAACGACTGCACGAGCGCTGCTGGTGATAAATCTCCCATAAAAAACGCCGAAGATTATCTTGCCAGATTTTCGCACAAACAATAAAATAATTATTTAGACAAATAATATTATTATATAAATGGAGCAAAATGAATTTGTGAAGCATCCTATCATCATGAATTATGAGGCATCTCGTGATGGTATCATCAGGGACTGTCTAATAATAAAACCAGTCGGTGCTGTCATTAATACTGGTTATCTTATATTCAATGCCGGGGGAGGGGATAAAATGTATCTTTGTCATAGGTTTATCTACGAATGTTTCCACGGACTAATCAAAGATGGATTTGTGATCGATCATATTGATTCAGATCCGAAAATTAATTCTTTAAGTAATTTGAGGTTTATTACACAGAGTCATCAATTCTGCACTTGGTGGTACTGGTAAGCACAAAAATATTGCAAGGAGAGCGATTATATCTATGAACGTGGAAACAGGCGAAGAAAAAATTTCCATCAATAAATGCAGCTGGTCAATATTTTGATATTCATGCGCGATCGGTACAATATGTCGCAAATAAAATATACAGATCAGCATTTCAAAGAAATATAATCAGTGAATAACGTTTCAGTATATCCTGACAGACGTTGAATCTACTTTAGCTCCTTGATTGTATTGTAGTTGTCTTTCAATTGTATGAAAAAAATACTCCAGATGAAGGAAGATAACTCTGTCAAGCAAAGCTTTCTCAGGTAGAGTGATTAAGCAGTAGCCTAGCTTGTTACTGCGTAATATTTTATGACTGTGCCGCGCTTATTTTGTGTGTGTCTCACACACTGTATTTCTTGTCCCGGTTGCCTCAGTCCAAGACGACGTCGGGGAGACTCTGTCCCTGGCAATGTCAGGGTGTATTATACCAGGACTGTCTTTCTCTCTTGTATGTTACATCTTTTTACTTCGTCTCTGATAAATTCAGGAAAACAAACCACGCTCCCCCTGCGTGTAATCCAGGTAAGTTATTTTTAGATTTTCCAGGTAAGATAGTCCCCGAATGACATCCGGCAGATTTATTCAATTATATAAATTTATGTGCGATTATTAAATGCAGGTATTTTATACGGTATTTGGAAATTAAAATAAATTTACTGAGCAGTTAATGCAATTATACATCAATTGTGATTTCTTCAGTATACTGTCAGCTTGCAGGAATTGCCCGTTAGGTAACTTCATATTAATATTTCAAATATATATCTGTAAGGATGATCTGTGGTCCAGTGCTAACGTGGCGGATTCTCATACTCGAGGTCTGGTGTTACAATCCCCTGAATGACAAATTTGTCGACGGTGGGCGATATTTTGCAATTTTTCATTAATAATTGGGGCCTCCAGCCCACAAGGATCATGTACACCTCCTCGCCACGTCGAACAACGTGGTGACTGCTGTTTTGCACTCTTCCCGGGGTTTGATATGGGGGGGGGGAGGTGTATGAAACTGAAGCTTAGACAACCCTCTGAATCTCTAAAAATTTCGATTCGTGCTTAGCGATTCACCAGGGGGTATGTTTACGCGTAAAATTGAAAAGCTGGAGCCCTCAAAAATAAACAGTAGGGGCGATGAGCTCTCAACCTCATGAAGGGTACCGCACACAAGGACATTCAGAAAGAATGTCAGCCAGAAAGAAAAAGGACTCATGAAGGCCTCATGAGAATGGCCTCATAAAAGGACCCCATGGAGGGGCAAATACTGGCAAATGTAAGGACCCGTGGAATGGTAACCGTTCATCATTCCTACTGTTTATTTTTTGCTTTTTATTCTGATTCAGATTTTTATTTTTATTTTTATTCTGATTCAGAAATATTTTTATTTTAATTTTTGTCCAGATTCGGAAATATTTTTTATTTTTATATTTTTATTCTGATTCAGATTCATAAATATTTTTATCTTTATTCTGATTCAGACTCAGAAATATTTTTATTTTTATATTTTTATTTTTATTTGTATTCAGAAATATTTTTATTTTAAACAAATATTTATTATATAATGAATTCCGAAAATATTAATGCAGTTATTTCTGAGATTAAAAAAATTAAATGATGAGGATATAGAATTATCTGATCAATTGGATCCTGAAAAAATCACAAATGATTTTGAAGCGCTACACGAACGGAAATATGATGGGATATACGCTAGCTGAATATAGATTTATTAAATTACTTCAGCAAGCCATGAAACAATCTCTACTTTATGTCGATGATGAGGATGTTTGAAAATTTGTTCCACTCGCAAACGCGATTGAGAAATTTATATCAGAATTATCACGCGAATACGAAACAAAAAAGATTGTGAGTTCACGTGTGCGACAGCTGAAATAAATTATGCACGATTGTAAACTCGATGACAAAGTCATTTACGAAAGTAAAGAGGGATTGTGAAAGTGAAAATTGTATTTATTTATTCTGACTCAGATTCAGATTGATTTTTTTAAATTTTTCCATTAATCGAGAATTTTTTACTATATCGATTACATCATCGAGAATCTTACTACGAAGTTTATTTAGACAATAATAACCCACCATAAATTGTTGTGCATGGGTTAGTTTTTCTATCTCGGCAATTCTTCCATTATATTTATTTGTGTGATTAAATTTGAGAAGAGATCAGTCAGAATCTCACATATAAACTTATTCTTAAAACTTCATCTCGCAAATCAAGAAGGTGTCCGGTCTGGTCAGTAAGTCTAAAATGTATCCGTGACAACAGCAGATTATGACATGGCAGATAAACCGGATTAACGGGTACTGACACGATTAAAAATCCAGGAGGTACTTCAGGGGTGAATGTGTATAGAATATATCCCTCTTGTGCCTGCCTGGATTTTTCAAGCTCTACTTGATAGCTGCTATCAGTAGCATCACGTACAAGATTGACGGCGATGGTTTCTTTGATGCATTATTGACAATACCTGGTGATATATGACGACCACCGCCGTCTGGATCATTATTACACTTAAGAATACGTGGGGCGGTTTTTTTTTTCTCCATGCGGCAATAATCTGGGGATAGTATTCGTTGACGATATCGTTGACTGATATTTTTAGCTCGTCGGTGTTAAATCCTGGTATCACAAATGTTGGTAATTGTTCTTCTGTAATCGCGTAATATCTTAGAAATAAGTGTTTAACCGTTAATTTTTCGTCTGAAAGATCATAGACAAGATTATCGGCGGTGGCGATCGTTGTTTCAACAATGAACCGACCGACATACCAGAGGTCAAATATGACTCGATTTAGATTCTGTATTGCTGCAATGATCTGCTGTTTCAGACTGTCGTTTGGATACTCCTGCACGTAACTGGCAAGAAACTGACGTAGCTGATCGCGTACACGCGTTTATTCAGGTTTAATAGCGTTAACGTATAAATTAATACGTTTTTGATGCATGGTTTGAGGATCTCTGGCGACGGTGTAGAATAAAATCTCGAGTCTATACTATCATTGGATTCGTATTTTATTACACCTTCCGCTGGATCACTATCCGCGTCAATAGGTTTGTGTTCTTCCAAATTCCGTCATAGCTCAGTTTCTCGGTATTCTGGAAGTAACATAAATATCTTCTTGTCTGAAACATAATCGCCGCGTTGAGGTTTCGGTGGTGCTGCAGGTGCTGGTGGTTGTACCTCTGGCCATCCTAACACAGTTCGGATCGACGACTGATATA
>JAECUM010034347.1:0-12237 GCA_016617855.1 Megalonaias nervosa
CTTGACCTATGTGGCGGGCGCCCATGCTCAAATACACTCAAATATACACATTAAGTGTATATTTTGGTGTATATTTATACATGTAGACCAGTTTTTATTCGTTAATTGATGAATGCAACAATAACAAGCCTTCACTATCTTTGTTATTAGGGTTAACTGTTGACGTGAATTGCATTCACTCTATTAATAACTACGAGCACGTGACATGGACTGGAAAATTATTGATGTCCGTAAATGGTATACGTACGACTAAAATGGACGGATATGATTTTATTTGTTAACATTTAGTCCTTTTTCAATTTTTTTTTAAATTTGAAAGCATAAAATGCATTAGTTTAATAACAATAATAATTTAATTTCATTGATATCTTTCATTTATTTTGAATAATATTTACATCTTGCAAGCGTTTCGATTGAGTTTTCTTCTGTATTTTGATCAAATGATGTTCTAACATCATTAAAATAATATAAATAAAACACTAAAAACAATAAAAATTGGAATGAAGCATATGGTCTTATTCCTGAATACAAGACTTCAACATATTTTGGACATCTGTTCGTTATACACTTAATAACATGTTTATAAAGTCAGTTGGAATAAGAGGTAGTTGTCTCTTTTTGGGTCCATTGTTCCTGCATCGTGATGCATCATACCAGACTTACAGATTTTTTTTTTTCTGTCATATTTCGTGTAAATTGGAATCGTCCGCAATAGATACTATAGACTTTCGCATGCCTGCAATCACGGAATTCGGCACAGATGAAGAAAAGATTTAACAAAAGCTATCGAACGTTCTTTTCCTGGATCGTCTGGAGTACTATGCACCAAACATCTAAAAGACAAATTAAAACATTACATGAGAAATGTTTCTACCATTGAACCAACTTCAAGAAATTCCATAATGGAAAATATTTGTGTGACCGAGGACTTGTTAACGCTAACGATACGTTTGAATTTGAGAGGATTTCTACTGAAATATGTGCACTTACAAACAATGATAAGTTTATAAATTACTTTACCAGAACTTACAAATCGCGTATTGAACAGTACGGTTTTAGACCAAGGCAGAAGCAACGCGATGAAAAGTTATGGACAAACAATA
Source organism: Megalonaias nervosa (assembly GCA_016617855.1). Taxonomy (NCBI): domain Eukaryota; kingdom Metazoa; phylum Mollusca; class Bivalvia; order Unionida; family Unionidae; genus Megalonaias; species Megalonaias nervosa. The sequence continues at coordinate 1,104 of JAECUM010034347.1, forward strand.
ATGCAGAATCAATAAATATTTCTATGAAACTTGCAGTGGATTGGAAACCACAAACCACACACTAGCTGATAGGAAAATTGTATGATGTTATTAAGCTGCAGTTTATGCAGGCCCGGTCCTAGGATGTGCGGGGCCCAAGGCAGCAAGCGATGAGCGCGGGGCCCCAAGCAAACAAACTGCATTGCGGAGAAGCGTGGGGCCCAAGGCGGTTGCCTCGTTCGCCTTGCCCTAGGGCCGGGCATGAGTTTATGGATGCAAGAAGGGCACTATGCTGCTCTGGAAATTTTAGACTCTCTGTAAATTATAACAACTATTTTGTGCCAGTGCAGTTATGGAGATCAAAGTCTCGTGAACCAAAAGAGAAATTGTTTAGGAATTTCCTCAAAGACAATAAACGGAAAATACAATCAGAGAAAATATTTTCGGTTGACGGGAAATTTTTGCTGCCAAATAAAGCAAAGAGGATAGCAAAGAAACCTGGCCAGCGAAAACGCGGTATAAATAAAAAAATTAAAAAAAACAAACTAAAAGATAAATTGATTATTCAATACTTTATTGCTTATATGTTCAGTTGCAAAATAAAGGAAATGTGTTCTATGTACAGAATGTTGTCTTTAACATCTTATGTGGCTTTGTTGTTATTATTGAGCAATAAATAGCAAACAATTTATTGCTATTGATTACTGAAATATAAAGTAAAAAATATCGCATATTTTGATTTTTCTTGTCAACAGCTTATCTTGGGAGTTAAAGTTTATGTCAACGTCGTCATGGCTAAGTTACTCCGATTACTTTAAATATTACTTGTGGATTTAGACTTTAATACTAATATATTCAATCGTGATTGATGAATGCTCGGCACCTTAAATGTCGTCAAAAAAATTCCAGACGAAAGATGTTCATCCGATGGATTTTTATAGGTACTAAATTGAGTACAAAAAGAGGATGTCGAATATTTACTGCTGATAATAAATTTATATAAATAAAATATTTAATTACGGTTAATATTGAGAGAAGGAATAAGGCAGGGCAAAGACGGGCAAAGATAAAAAAAAAAATTATACCAAAAAAAAAAAAAAAAAATAAAAAATATAACAATTATAAATTCTTGCTTTGTCTCCTTGCTTATATTTTGTTTTTAAAATATCTGTTTAACTCGATTAGCATAGCGGCCTTACAAGAACAGAAACTACAATTCCCTGTGTTTATATTGCAAAGAAAATGACCGTTTAAAGAGACGTACAAAGATTAAACAAATAACTACTATATAAATGGTGAGTCGAGTACGTTATTTGCCGATTTGGGTAGTCCTAGAACGTTAATGGGCTGATCCAAAAAGAAAAAACGAAAAAAGAAACAGAATAATGATTCTTTAACCAACCAACCCCACCCCCCAACCTATCCTTCCATTTTAGTCTTACATATACCATTTACTGACATAAAGCATGTTCAGTCACGTGCCCGTTGTTATTAATAGACAGGATGAAAATCACGTCAAGTCAATAACAGAGAAAGTGGAAGACTAAAGTGTTTACATTCATCAATCAATGATTAAAACTTGTCTACGTATATAAATATACCACATAAGATATACTTAATGTGTGTAATTGAGTGTATTTGAGTATATTTCAGTCCGAGTTTCCTCTGACCCTTTCCACCCCAATTTTGATATTAGGACATTGATGTGTGTAGGGTCAGAGTCCACTGCCTATCGAAAGGTTGGAATTCGCCAACACCATTTGGTGTCGGCATAGGGTAGCCTCTGACTAGCCGGCCTAGCAAACTTGAACGACCCTGCGAGATTTGTATAGTCATGTGACTCGGAATGCAAATAATGAAATCCAGGTCAAATTTCAGCAACGATGTGCTTTCGTCTCGTCTGTCAGCGGATTAAAGATATGACGAATGCTATGCTAGCAATTTTTGAGAAAATAAATCATATTCCTATCGATTTTATGCAGGTATATCTCGATGAAGGGTCGTTTCTGTTTGCTAGACCGGTATACTCAGCGGCTACACTATGCCGACACCAAATGGTGTCGGCGAATTCCACCTTTTCGATAGGCAGTGGACTCTGACCCTACACTCCAACATCAATGTCCAAATATCAAAAATGGGGTGGCAAGGGTCAGAAGAAACTCTGACTAAGTATATTTGAGTTATGTGAGTATATTTGAGTTTATTTGAGTAAAAAGACGCACCCTCTAAATATTCCACACACGCTTGTTATATTTTAAAGGCAAAACAACAATAATATCACGATTTCTGATACATATACACATATCCTCCCAAATTCTCTATATAGTAAACTATCAACATCAACAATACTCCAACGCATTTCCTACCTTACAAATTATAAAAGACAAATACAAATATAAAAATGCCTAATAATACGTGCACAAGGCCACCAACGCCTAACTCTGCACAATCCACAACTATATATTCAAATACAAACAAGTACAAAGTCTAACACTACTCACTATTAAATTCAGTTATGCACCACGATGCAACATCATAGCAGATTACACCATCCTCTTCGATGTTATCCTAACAACTACATACATTAATCTTGAATATTACCAATTTGCTATACGCTACATTAGGACATGTTGATAATTCAGCTATACCTAGGAGGTTAAATTTCTATTAAACATAACATATAAATCGTACAACACCAAGTTAGGAAAGTGAGACAGATTCGGACGAAGATATTTTGCCTCAGAAGCCTTTCTTCCAAATCTTGTCCGAAGTTCCTAGAACTCCTTTCCCGCTCTTTTTACTTTTTGAGGGGGGAACAGTTTCCTCGTCTGATCTTTCCAGACCATTCGAGTCGATCCCCCTCCATAGCTTTAATTTTACCCGAAGGCTTATGTGTTGTTATATAATGTGCTATATCTTTACAGTTATTATAACTGTGTTTCTCTTTGCTATTTGATTAGTATTTTTGGCCAGTTTGTATGGTCTGTGTAGTTGGTGTCATGGGGTTTTGTCCTTTTGAATCTTTTTTTTTAATTTATTTTTTTTTGCATTTGTACAGTTTCAGATCGAGTGACTATGTCTTGTATTTCATATTCTGTTATCTTCTAGCTCCTCGTCATATGTCAGCTTATATAAGTCTCTTTTTTTTCCTTTTCCTTTCGCTTTCTTCGGAAGTTGTTTGTGATTGGTAGGTTTGATATTCTTGATTTAAGGATTTTCGTGCTTTTTCTTTCTTCGTTTCTGTTCGTTTCTCTCTTCAGAATTTTCTGTTTTTGCAGCGTGTTCAGTTTTTTGTTCTACGGATTGTTTTCCTTTCTTTTCTAGTTGTTTCTTTTGTCTTTTTGTTGTTGTTCTTGTATTCCGTTTGTTTATCTTTTATTTGTTGTTCATTTTTCCCTTTGTTGTTGTTTGACTTTTTGGTTGGTTCTTCGGTTTAACTTGTATTTATTCTTGTTGCTTAATTTGTTGTGGTTGTTGTTTCCCTTTTCCTCTATTTTATGGTTTAGGTACTGGTTCATTTTCTTCACTTGTGTTCGTTGTGTAGCTTTCTGTTTGGGGAATGTGGTGATTTCACTAATATGGGTTGTCCATTCTTTTTGATCTTGAGTTGTTGGGCATTTTTTAGGAGGGGGGGTATTGTTGTCCCACGTTCCCAGATTTCTTACATTTCCTATGGTATATACAGCCTTTATACCAAGGTTTTGCAAGGAATCCGTGAAGAAAAAACTTTCTTCATTGTCCTGATTTTTTTTTTCTTTTTCTATTTCTAGGATTCTAACTCTGTGTTTTATTGGAAATCCAGGGTGTGTGTCCATTCTTGCTTTTGTGACCTTACTTTGGAACATTTTTTTTCAAATCTTTCCACTATTGCTTCTAGTGGTATTTCTAGCGGAATATCTGTTTTGTGCAGTTCAGCTGTTCTCTTTTTATCTTTCGCAAAAGGGTGCTGGTTCCCTTATGTTAACAGCTTGCCCTCGAATTTCCATATTTCCGTATGGAAGTATTGGTGTGTTTCTTCTTGGTCTTAAGTTTCATCTATCGTCTCGTTTGATATTCAAAGCCTCCGCGAGTTGGAAAAAGTCTTGGTTTTGTATTTCCAGAGCTACCATTACTGTTATCATGTTAGGTCTATTCTCTACGGCTATCTCCCTCATATCAATCTCTTCTGCTCCTTGCTTACATGAACGTTCTAGACAAGAACCCTCGGTGTCTCAGTTCGTTTCGTATCGAAGTACTTTTCCAGTTCAGATAGTTCTCTATGTTGTGATATTCTTGTTTTTTTTTCCGTGTAATCCGTGAGTACATTTCACCTTGTTTTTTAATTCTGCGTAATTTGTATTGTATACAGTTATAGTTTCATGTATAATATTCCATTTGCTTCCAATTTTCACAGTATATGCCCACACAAGTGTCCCTAGTCCTGTATTCCAGATCCTGTGAACTTTCGGACCGTTTGTTTGTGCGTGCCATTGGAGATGAAAATCGGGAACACTTTACTTCTCAAAAAGGATTATCCGAATCCCGCTCTTTTTACATTTTTTTTGGGGGGGGGCACCAGACACATGCCCCCTCCCCAATTTCCCCCAAAATAAGTGTTTTTTATGTGCAATTGTACCCCTAAGGTGTGTTGTACTGCGTTTTATATTCCAAACGGAATTTTGATCAAAAATTTTGTTAAATATAAATTTTTAACAAGGTATTGTTTTTGTTTTTTGTCCCTAGTGTGTTTTGAAGAGCCCAGGATGGTTCTTCTTTCTAAAGGGTTGTTCATTCGATTTGGGGCTTCAATGTCCTAGTTGGAATCCTTTCCCTTGTATATTCAAGTGATCTTTGCTAAGGATGTCCTTTGTCCTGTATACGATATATGTGTATTTGCTATATTGATTGTATGCGGAAGCCTCGAGAATCTTCGGACTCACTATCAGTCTGAACAAAACAAAGGTACTTCACCAACCTGTCCCAGGCACCATAGCTCGCCCCCCGATTGTGTCTATCGAAGACACCCAGCTGAAAACTGCCGATTACTTCAAGTACCTTGGAAGCATCATATCTTCCGATGGATCGCTAGACAAAGAGATAACGGCACGCATCAGCAGCACCAGTCAATCACTAGGACGTCTCCGCTCTCGTGTGTTGAGCCACAGGAATATCAAACTGTCTACCAAGATAAAGGTGTATAAAGCAGTTGTGCTAACAAGCCTCTTATATGGACGTGTGACCTGGACAACGTACAAGAAGCACATCAAGCAGCTTGAGTGCTTCCACACGAGAGTCCTGCGCTGGATTATGGGCATCAGATGGCAAGACAGAGTGACGAACCTAGAAGTGCTGGATAGAGCAGGCTTAGCCAGTATCGAAGCGACAGTCACGACAGCCCAACTCCGGTGGACGGGTCATGTCATCCGTATGGAGGAGTCTCGAATGCCACGTCAGATTTTGTATGGAGTTCTATCTAGATGGCACAGAAAAATTGGTCGCCCGAGGAAGGGATTCAAAGACTCCATCAAGGACAGCCTGAGATGCTGATCGATATCTGCGGCAGACCTCGAGTCCTGCGCCAAGGATAGATCTGGCTGGCGTGCAGCTGTTCAAAATGGGTGCAAAACCTTCGAGGATGCCCGTAGAACGTAAATCGCCGACGCCAGGGAACGCAGGAAGGCCTCAACGTCAAGAACCAACCCATGCCTCCAGTGCACACACTGCTCCAGGACATGTGCATCTCGTATCGGACTCATCAGCCACATGAGGACTCATCCGCGAAGAGCAGCGCAGGATTGACTTCATCGAGCCCGATGGTCAACCAATGAATGAATGTATGCTATAGATATTGATGTGAGGACAGCATTTATGTCAGATTTCACCCGAGTTGTCTACCGTTGGATTATATTTATGAAAAAAAAGGAATAGTAAAAAAAATTTATTGTTCGCAAATGATCCATTTAAATTTCCTTAAATGAAATGAATTTTCTTTTTAATTTTGAATTCTGATTTTGAATGAGAAACGGTTGCTGTTACAAAAATAAAAATACATTTCCTCGTGGGTTTTTTTGTGTGTGTGTGTGATATTTGTGAGACGGTTCTCATTTTTCCTCGGAGTTTTTCAAGGGTGAGAAGGCTATGTCCTATTTAAGGAGCCGCATTACCTTTACTATATATTTATCATCCATCTCTTAGTGTGTGGGCATAGCATGTCTGCCGCCTTGAGCGTTCTATTCAAACATCCGTACTAGAATGGCCGGAAAATTTAATTCTTGAATTTTTTTCATGGCTTGTCTGGATCAACTGTCCCTCGTATTATGCGGGATAGTTTTCACTGGGAGGGTGTCCCCGATGCTGTCTTCCTCCAAATAGGAGGAAACGACCTCAGTTCACACACACACACACCCACTGAAGTTGTTTCATCTATTCGCCGCCTCTGTGACAGTCTGCTCCATTTAGGCGTGCGCCTCGTGGTGGTCGGAAGTTTTCTCCCTCGCACTCAACCACGTAACATGTGTCGTAGAAGGTATCTTTTTACGTGCCTAGTTTGCTCTCGGAGTGCAGTCTAGTGTCTCCCAACACTTTCCACGTCCAAACGTGCACTGATTCTTTCACAATGAATGTAACAGAATAATGTCCGGCTGCGTGAGAACCACACCCAAAATTTGCCTATCTTAGTTTTGATTGGATACCAATGGTCTCTTTAAAATTTGTCGGGGTAGGAGAACAGATATGTTATAATGTCGGGTTTCCGGCCTCGAAGACAGCCGACCGGTGACATCAATGCTGATGGCAAACAAACAGAGTTTCTCACCCCGCGGCAAGGTTCTCATTTTGAAGTGACCGCGAATTTGACCGTAACGCAATGGCTAAGGCACGGACAGGTAGTTTCTTTGTTTCAGAATCGGTCTAAAAACGTCCTATTATATTACACGTATTGACATTACCCAAAGTATTTTAAATTACAAATTCTATCAGAATCCATTTATAAACCTGAGGCAGGAATTGTTAGCAAATTTTCTCACACAACGTGGCAAACATTATACATACTTCGCCAGTTGCGTCGGTGCCAAGAACGTTCGGGGTTCAGTCGTCTAGTTTTGTTAACGTGACTTTTAATCCTGTAATTTTTTCTTGGAGTGCAAATTCTTTAGGAGACATCAAATCCTTGCAAACAAGTGCGTCTTGTCTTATCAAATTAGATGTTTTTAACATGTATCAGTTTCAGTACCCTATCACATGGTTAGAACATTTTGTACAATGGGCTACGTTCTATGATTTATCTGAATCAAAGGTTTTGAATGCTTTTCCTTTTCATCTTCACGGCATGATAATTTTGGTATGATACACTACATGATACTGTTAAGAATAACAGGCCTAACCTTGTAGATCCCTTTAAATTAATATTTCAGCATGATGGTGCCGGTTTAGATCTGTCAATCTTGCAGACTCATCAGGTGAACTTTGTAACAGTTCCAGATTATTGAGTCGCCTCTTACGAATCCCAACAAACAAAATCCTCTCAGGACAGTTGTTGTTATCGGTGGCATTGAATGGATTAAAGCTAGCTATCAAACGAAATTGTAATGAACAAAATTCCTACCGCTATGGAAGACTTACGTTCAGCGACTATTTTAACAGAGAAATCGATTGTCGCCAGTAACAAGCATGATCTCTCTACACTTAACACCGTTCTAGAAGAAAGCAAAGAAATTAAAGATGAAATCAAAACATCCAGTGCAACATAAAATGTAGAAAGCAACCAATGTCCACAAATTCCTGCATATCTCAACGTAACAATACACCCATGTAGACCCTAAAAGTCTAACTGCCAGCAACGTAATTCGTATGCTAATCAAACGAATTTTCGTAACTTTCCTCCACCAGATCGACCGATTCCAGAAAACTATCCGCGGAATAATTACGCATATCAGTAAACTCGTAATATTCCCTACCAACCACAACAACGAAACCGTCCACAAACATAATACCTTGTATGTGGTTGTTTGTTTTTTGTTTTTTTTGCATCACGTGCCATCTGCTGCGCAAAAAATGCACAGTGCCATTTTTATCATAAAAGGGCCCATTTTCACGCGCGTGCCTGACAGCACAGCGACAGTAGGATTCGCGCCTATCCGGGGGACCCGATCCTGTTGTAAGTGTACTCAGCTCACAAAAATCTCATTCCTATTAATATTGGAGACAGAACAACACGAGCACTAGTTCACACAGAAGCACATTCATCGACGGTAAAAGCCAACTTTCTTTACTGTATTGGATTAACGTCGCGTCACTTCCAACCATCAAATATTTCTCAGATCGGAGGAGCTGGGATTGAACATCACATCGTTTCAGGTCTTGTCGAACTTATCTTTGGAATAGGAGGCATCCGTTTGTCTCATTCCTTTCATGCAATATCAGCTTTACATCATTCGGTAATAATTAGAATGGATTTCTTGACTACGTACAAAGCCATTTTAGATCTTGATACGCATCGCATTCCTTATCAGACAATACAGTAGTAATAATTCTAACACAGAACCAAATTGGGTTAGCGCGTGCGGAAATAACCACTTCCAAACATCATTTCACCTATTGTAGTTCATCTTAGTAAAGTTCCAAAGGGAACTGCTGTTCAACGTGAACTATTTCATAGCATCCTTCGCGCTAGATCAGATGGAAAGCTTTTAAACTTTTCCTGACTTAGAGCGAAAACGAAAGTCCAAATGAAATGCATTAGGGACTTCCTATTTGCAGACGACACAACAGTCATAACCCACTTAAAGGAGAAACTACAACGACACCTAGATCGTTTTGCAGACGTATGTAGGCACTTCGGGCTCACCATTGGCCTAAATAAGACTCGGGTGATGGGACATGGTGTGGATGATACACCATCAATCAGCATTCAGGACTTTGAGCTGCAGGTAGTTCATGAATTCGTGTACTTTGGGTCAGTAATCACAATCTTTTCCTCGATAGCAAACTTAATAGATGCATCTGGAAGGCTGTCACCACACTCCTCAGGCTAACAAAACGAGTATGGGCCAATAGTAAGCTTACGGAACACACCAAAGTCCAAGTAAACAAAGCTTGTGTGATGAACAGACTCCTATATGGGAGTGAATCTTGGACTTTGTATGCATAACAAGAGAGCTTAATGCATTCCACATTCGCTTTATCAGGCGCATACTTAACATTTCATGGAGAGACAAAGTTCCCAATAGCACAGTGCTTCACAGAGCTGAGATCACAAGTATGTACACCCTTCTTAAGCAAATACGCTTGCGTTGGTTGGGCCACCTGTCCAGAAAGAAGGATGGCCGTAATCCAGATGACCTCATATATCGAGCTGGAAACAGAAAAAATTGATTGGAAGACCTCATCAACGCTATAAAGATACATGCAAGCGTGATCCAAAGGTACTTGGTAATCAGAATAGACTCTTGGGAAGAGGTTGCCTCAGATAGGCCTGCGTGGCAACACGAAGTAAAACTCGCAAACTAAGAGATGGATCTTAGGCGGAAAGCAGAAGAAAAAGGATTCACAGAAAGGCCCAAGGAAACAAACCAACTACAGATCAAAAGTGCAACAATTGTAGCAGACTGCCATTCTTGCATCGGACTTTATAGACATAATAGATGCTGGGAAACAAATGTCAACATCCATCGTCGCAGATCCATGGTCTCGTGACGGATTTTGTTTGTAAATCCTGCCGTCAGATGTCTAGCCAGTTCTTGGATCTGGTATCAATGTTTAGCTTGTTAGCACATGCTTTCTATATTTTGCTTGTAAATCCTGCCATCAGAGTTTTAGCCAGTTGTTGGACCTGATATCAATGCTATCCTTTTTGCACATTCACTTGTGTACTCTGAAAACATGGTATCTTAATATGATGTTGGCTTGTGAGTAAGGTGGTATAAATATGACGAGTTCTTAAGTGCTCACACTGGATGTTGACTGTTTTTCATTTTCTTGTTACGAGTATTTATTAGCATTTAACGACTGAATTTCATGTTTGAGTAATCTAATTTGCTAGCACACTTATGAAATTCGTAAAATTGATCCAAAAGAATGGAATAGCGATTGCGCTAGGATTAACTACACCTATACTACTGATCGCGTGTATATATTTCCATGGGCAGAAGATATTGTTTATTTGTGCAGCATTTCGAGACCAAGACGATGAGGTGCGCTGAAACGGTTTTAATTCTGGCTCTTTTCTGCGTAACATCATTCGTTCAGGATGCACGCGCATGTTCATGTGCTCCATTAAATAAACATCGCGTTTACTGCAGGGACGAATTTGGTAAGTGTTATTAATAGTTAATGCATTAAATACGTTCGTATTTATTTCATAGTCACATAAGTGTACTGTGCACGCGGTAACCTGCCAACCTGAGCAAGGCGAGTGGTGGGTTTGGAATTGAGCGCGTTGCCTAGTTTCAGTATTGCAAAGTCTTGACACCAGAACTTCAGTCTACTTTTTTCTGTCAGATATTAGCAGATTATCCAACCGGTGAAAATGAACGTAAAAGTTGATCAATTTGAGTTCAATGCTTATTGGAATTTTCCATATAAATGATTAGTTTTCCTGAATATTCTATTGCGACGCAGGTCAAGTGAAATCTGATGAGATTCTGTAAACATTTGTCTCACTCCTGTTTTAAGATCAGGTTATGCAGTTATGTTCAGATTCAGTTTCGGAGGATTTATTTAAATTCATTGTAATTAACAGTGCTCATTGACGTTTTGGACTAAAACACTACTTTGGCTTTATTGAAACCTCGAAGACGTGCTGGATTTTATCATTATGGTACATGGGGCATTCAATACTAGATTTCATTTGGAACAAAGTATAATTTTTGGTCTTGTGATAAAACATTTAGGATTATTTGGGTTTTAATTCACAATGTCTTTGATTTTCACTTTGTAACCTAGAGAACTAAATTATTTGATGATTTTACTAAACTTGGTTTCAGTTATCTCTCTATCGTAATTTGAGACCTAGAATCGTAACACGTATCTGATCAGTTTGCAACTGTGTTAAAATTTGTCTTTTCTTAACTTGAATCATGCGTAGTTTTCGGGAAGTGCTTTTTTGCACACTAGTGGAAATACGTACCACAACTACAATTATTCTCATACTTACAAGCAAATTTATATATATATATAT